>JAUJPO010049317.1:0-15655 GCA_032270745.1 Tiaropsis multicirrata
AACAAAAAAATAATTAATAATGTCAAAAAGTGCCACGTTTAGGTCAAAGGTCAAAATATCTTTTAAAAATAGTTTCGGGAACCAAGAAAAAGGCCGTTTTTGGCCAAAATCAGCAATTAGGTTCTGTCGCATTTGTAGGTATCCAAATACCCAACTTTTACTGTGTAAAAAATCTGAAAAAAATAATGAACCAATCTGGAGAAAATCCTCAAAAACCTCTTTTTAAGGCCGTTGTTGGCCAAAATCAGCCGCGAAATTTTTTTTCTGAGAAATCAGGTTCTGTCGCATTTGAGAGTACCCAAATACTCAACTTCGTGTAAAAAATCAGAAAAAGATAATGAACCAATCTGGAGAAAATCCTCCAAAATCGGCCGCGAAAGATTTTCTTTCGAACATCGGTCTCCGTCACATTTTGGGTATTACCATTTTGCGTCGTTGTGCCAAAAATCAGAAATAACTAATGAACCAATCTCGAGAAAAGTTCATAACAGACGAACGAACGGACGGACGCTGGTAGGTCCAAAAAATCACCAAAAAACACAGTATAACTACCCTCGTAACCCCAGTCAATGCTTTTGAAAGTGGTCTATTGACATATGATAGCCGACCTTATTTACGTCATTCTTGAAGGAAGGAGCATTATTTGTAAAAGTCTACAGAACTTTTGACCGTGATTGAAGCTCCAATTTTCATCTTAGAAAACAATTAGTTAAATGACGCTGAGTAATTAAATAAACTATGGGTGTAAGTTGGAAATTATTCACCGTCGTATCAAACCAGCACAACTCTGGCGAGGTGTTGTAAAATCAGGGGGGTAGAAAATACTTACCCTCTAAAAGCATTTCAGCATAATTATCCTCTGCTTCATCAGCCTGTAGACTTTTCTTTTGTGGTGTTGTTTCTTTCTTAGTGATATTTTTTGCTGAGTTGGCAGCATCGCTTATTATTGGTTTTAATTCTCCTTCTTCTTCCTCCTGGTCACTTTCGTTTTCGCTTTCTTCGTCTCCGTAGTCGATGATTCTCCATCCCGTCGATGCCTTGGTGTCTGTTGTTGTTTTTTTCAATGGTTTGCTTGTACCATCTAAAAATGGAAAAGAATTTCTGGTCACTGTGTTAATTCCTGTAGCTTATGGTGTCTGGCTGTAAGTATTTAGCGATAAATTTTTAGCGAATTTAGTTATAGGAGTAAGAGTTTGAAAACTATGAATTCAAAATTTAGAAAGTTCAACTTCAAAAGGCCTACAACAATAGAAACATTTTAGACAGGTTTTCACCAAGAGAAAACTTAACACCCACAAAAAAAAATCAAATTAAAAATCATATCAAGTATGTAGTTCAGTCAAATCAGTTTTCATACCCTGACTGGAATCCGATGTTGATGTTTTTGTGTCAATCCTTCCAGTTTTTGAATCCGAATCTTTTGGCAACGAGTGAGTAGAGGATTCGCTGATGTTTCGTTCCCGTTTTAGTTTACCGGCAGATTCCTCGGCAGCGAACATGTCAAGAGAAAAAGAATCGGTGCTCGTGTTCGTTAATTCCTCCTTTTCTTTGCTTGGTTTGCTGCTGTCCACACTCTTGTGTTGGTCCCTATCCTTCTTCTTTTGGATGAGACGTTCGCGTAGGGCGTCCTCTCGATCTTTATCCGTCTGGTCCCGTGCTTCTTGCTCAACCCGTTCCTTTTCCTCTTTCTCTTTCTTCAATTTCTCTTCTTTTTTCCGTTGTATCCGCTCCTTGATTTGACTCATCAAAACTTTGTCTTTCTCCTTCTTGGATGACGCGTTTTCCTCGTCGACGCTTTCAGGAGGTTTTATTTCAACAATTTTGGAGTTGTTAGTATCTGTTGCTGTCTCAGGTATTGAATCTGTCGGTGATTCTTTAGCTACAGGAGATTCAAAGTCTTCATCTCTATGTTCAACGAAAGTCTCCTCTTTTAGTTCCAATCTTTTTTGGATTTCATCTTTTTCTTCGCCCACACTAGTTTCTCCGCCCTCTTCTTTTTCTTCTGGCGCGGGCGGTGGAGGAGGCGGGGGTAAGGGTGCGGTGGGTGGATACCATTGCACTTCATTGGTTACAGTATTCCAGTAATAATAACATTGTGTTGGTTCGTCTAAACAGGCTTGCCAGTTCTCCGGTAGTAAATCAACTGAAATAAATATATATGATACAGCAGAGTAACATCGCCTTATTCATCTAGAGATGGACCCAGATCATCAAGCCAATACCAAACCCCACTTTATCGACCCGCTGTTAGGGTTTGGTACAGGATAGATTCATCTTGGTTTTAACAATTATGTCTGTTACATAAGGAGATAGATTTAGAATATTTTAACTACATGTATTAAAAAAAGTTTCTCTAGAGCAAAAAAAAAAAATTCAAAATCAAAACAATGTCGGACTAATTTTTGGTCGGACTAAATTATTCGTCGGACATAATTTTCGTCACCCACAAATATTTTCGTAACTTTTGTCCGGTAAGGTAGTCAAAAGATCTTACCTTGCGACGCTGGGTCGAAATTCGTTGGATCGTATAACAAAGTATTTGTTTGATTACTGCTACCCCCATCGTTACTCGTTTGTGATATTGTTTGTTCATTACTGCTTTTGGTAGAAGATGATGGGTTTTGATTTTCTTCTGTCGCTGTGGTTGTGGGTCCTTCCAAAGAATTGATCTCCTGAAAAAGTACAATGAAGAAATAAGGTAAAAAGAAACTCGAAAGAGCCTGAAGGGTCTGTTTAAAAAATGGCCATTCCGTCAATTTTCTAAAAAAAAACCAAAAACACTTCAGAGACTTTTAAAAACCATCACGATACAAATTATTTCTTTTGACTTGTTTGTTAATTATGAGAAAAACCAAACACGAAATCAAAAATCATACGAATAGAGATAATAGGGACTTTACGAAATCAAGACGGCAACGCTTCACGCTACGAGGACGGCAAAATTAAACAAAAACCGGTATTCCCGGTAGAAAAAAATTCTATTGCGCAAAATGTCCCATGAGAATAAAAATTTTAATTACCTAATTATGAGAAGTTTTAGAATTCTACAACGACGTAAAAGTTAATCATATCACGTCATTTCAGACTTTAAAAATTTTCCATATAAATAAAATAAAAAAAGTTCCCTAATAGGAGTACCGGGAATACCGGCTTTTGTTTTTTGTTACCGTCGTCGTCGTGTTGCCGTCCTGATGTCGTAAAGCCCCTAATATCCCAGCCACGAGCCTTAACATTTAAGGAATCATTATTTTCTTTGAAATGTTCGTTAATTATAAGAATTATAGGAAAACTATACAAGAAATCAAAAACCTTATTAAAAAAAATATAAACAAGCTTACAGCTAAGAAACCAGCCAGTGGGTCATCCACCTCGTTATTCTTCACCGCTTCTTCTGAAAAAAAGAAGAAGAAAATATGATTATTTTCTATTTAGATGAGCAAGTATGGTGACACAAAAAAAGCAGGTGGTGGTAGTGTAGGATACTAAGCTTTTTGTCATAATTTACCCTCCCCCAAATTTCACATGACCCAATTTCACGTTAATTTCGGGCTCAATTCTTTTCTGGAAGAGTCTAATCCAATCTTAGGGGTAAGAATATTCTTCTTCAGAGCTATCTATAAGGAATCAGCTAGATTAACAAAAAGTCCTGATTCATTTATTTTGCTTGCTTTACATTTTTTTAAAACAATAGAAATCAACTTTTTACCTTCTTGCACCTCTGGTGTGACCACTGTATTTCTCGAAACAACTAAAAAATATATGCAAAAACATGAAAAATATGAAGAAATATAAAAATAATTTCTAAAAAAATAGTCTCAATCTCCTGGATGCTTATTTCAAATTACTGATAATCCTTTTTGCATACACAAAATATATTATTATTGTCCATTGTAGTTTAAAATTTAAATTACTATTAAAATATCGCGTATGTTGAGTGTTGTCTAGATAAAGTTCAAGACGCAAAATTAATTATTACCGTCATTTTAATATTTAGGCAATTTCGAAATGAAGAGGGGTGATTTTAGTTTAAAGGCCGTAAATATCAATTTTGGCGAAAACTTTACTTATTTTGGGCGAATTTTGACAGAATTCGCCAAAGTTAGTTCCCACCAAAATTAGTTCCCGCCAAAATAAGGTATTACGAATGAAATTGTAAATTCTTAAGTTATTCTAGGAAACTTGCAATAATATTATTGGAACAACAATATACCTTGTTTGTGACTACTGCTCCCTCCCAGTTGAATCATAGGTCTTCTTCGTCCCACGTTCATATCTTTGTTACGTTTTCCCATCTTTCAATAATATTAATTTTCGTATTACTTTCTTTTTTATGTTGAAATTTGTTTTTTTTCTGTCTGTAAAATAAAATCATGAAACGAGTTATTATTTCATCATCAGTGTAGAATGCTGATATAGATAGTTGTTGACATTATTGGAAGACTTCTCTAGGCTTTTTAAAATTCCAAATGTCTAAGGGCCCCAGTCCCCCAAAAATCACGCATTCACACAATTGTTATTACAATTCACGCAATCTTGATTTTTTTTAAATCAGGGAAACTTTCACGGAAATCTTCAATTCACGCATTTGCGCATTAAAGTTCGCCATTCACGCATCAGTCACGTAATCGCGATTTTTTTAAATCAGGGAAACAAAAATTTGAACACAATTTCATCATGATTATTGTATTAGTTTAAGATTGAGAATAAATAATGGGCTCTTTGGAATTACGATTGTGAGGTGATTACCTTTGTGGGCTTTTTGTGAACACTCTTTTTTTATAAGAACACCGAGCCTCGTATATTTGGTGGTAAATTTTACTAAACAGTATGAAGAACTCACAATTTGAGCATGGGAGTTTTGCGAATGAAAGATTAGGTCAAGGGAAGCATTTTAGGTAAGGTAATGAAAGGATAGGAAATTTGAGAGAATGTGGAACAAACATCCCAGCCTCGAGCGAAATTTACTAGTTCTTATAAAAAAGAGAGTGCTAGTGGTACATGTTAAAGCTGTAAAATACAATAGACACTGGCCACATCATATTTAAGTATTCACGTCACTTGCCGTTTTTTATAGCAAATTATTTGCTCAGATTCAAAATAATAATTAATTAATTGCCTTTTAGAAAGAATTCTAATTTTAAAACTGAACAAAAACGAAGAGAAAAATTTTACCTTAAAAAACTATTTTGACATTGCCAGGAAAAAAGTAGTGTTAATTCATTTTATGCAGGATTTCCTTAATTAAAAATTCCAGTTCTTAAAAGAGCATATAATATTATTGAAATAAGTTTGAAGTAATGAAAAACAGTTGGGTTTCTGATGAATAATTGACACTATGACCAAAATAAAAAAGTTCCTACTTTGACAGGCAGGTCGTAGTTTAAGAGGAACCAAAAGCAAAGTGGTTTAAAATGTGAAATCTAAAAATTTGTGACTTAAATGAAATCATTGATGTGTGAGGGAAAAAAAAATCAAAATTGGACGTTAAAATGAAAGCTTTTCTGCAGTTTTCATTGTTGACAATAAATATGTTTCAGTTTTGCGATGGACAACAAATGGCAAGTTTATATGACATAAACTTGGTCAACTACAGTAAGGTTTCCATACCTTATTTGGAAGACCCCATGCACACTGTTAACGTTAATGTGTCAATGTACGTTTTAAACATTGGTAACATGAACACGCAAGAAATGACTTTTGAAGTTGAAATGTATTTTGGCATGAAGTGGACGGACCCGAGATTGGCTTTCAAAGGTTACAATAACGCCACATACGCCCTAGTCAAAGGTATAATTTTCATTCAATCTTTTCCACAAATATAATTATTAACCAATATTTTAAACACCTTTATAGGTTACTCCCAGAGTCTGAAAATGATGTCCTCAAAAAACATATTCTTTCACTTTCAATTTCAGAAGCTCAATCCTGCTCAAGTTTCCCAAGCAAAAAAATAAAAGAATCAGTATTCCCAGAGCAAAGCAATACCCAATCTTTTTAATAGAAGAAGAATGTAACATTTCTCTGACAAAAGGCCCAGAGCCAATAGTGCATTTCCGTACTTTTACCAGCTATGAGTATACACAAGAACACCTTAACCAATGAAATATTCAGATACTAGAATTAACACCGACTCAAACTTGTGCTCAATGTTCACTTATATCTTTCTTTTAAGGAGAGACCGCGTATGACAACATCTGGATTCCCGATTTGTTTGTCCGCAATATGAAACAGACAGAGAGCAGCAAGTTTCTAACAGATCTGTCCGGAGTTACCATCTTCCCTGATGGCGTTGTCACATTATCAAGCCGCATTAGAGTTGTTGCACATTGCGAAATGAATTTACTGATGTTTCCTTTGGACTCGCAATCCTGTAACCTGATGATAATATCGTATTTGTACAACACAGCAGTCATGAAAATGTATTGGGGAGAAAATCCAGTGGTAATCGATGATATACGCGATGGCCGAGAGTCTAAAATCGACACTTGGATGGGGTTTTCTCTTGAGCAGACCCTTACTACTGGTGATAGTTATGTATACCCTATAAGTGGTTTGGAGTTCCAGTTCCTGATTGCAACTTTTGTTTTGAAAAGGCAGCCTCAATATTATATCTTGAGGGGTTTTATACCAAGCTCATTGCTGGTTTGTTTGACGTGGGCCAGCTTTTGGTTACCTACAACCAGTTTCCCAGCCAGGGTAGCACTCATTGTGACCTCTTTCCTTGCTTCGATTGTTCTTTACCAAGGCTCAACTCTGCATGTCCATCAAATGACAGTAATGCAAGTGTTTTTGCTGGGCAATATAGCATTCATTGGATTGACTTTGGTCGAGTTTTTGATGGCAGTTAAGGTTGACCAGAAAGCAAAGAAGAAAAATCAGGTATGATCTTACTAAAGTCGAAAAAAACAAACAGAACCTATTGGAAATCTTTAAGAGCAATCTCCATGCAAACCTGAAAATCTTAATCTAAAGATTGGATCCAATCGTACTAAAATCCAAACCAGAAAAAATACTCGAATCTTAAAATAATGCAAATTTCTTTTCCAGGCGACATCCTTTGTCAACGAATCAATGACAGAAGATCAAGAACCCTCAAGGATTAACAAAGAGAAAATTCTGGCTAACTCGGTGGATCAGAAGGCTCGATATATCATACCTCTCGTATATATTGTCTATGTTGCCATATTTGTGATTATTATTGTGTTATATCAAGATTAAGAATTTCAAAATGCTACAAAGTGATATGATGATACAAAGTATTGTTATACCGGGTGACTCAAAAAAGACTTCGCACGTTTGGCGACTTCTTGGGGCCGGAAAAAATCTTAATTGAAACCAAAGTCACTTTTTTAGAAAGAGGATAGCTTCACTTAAATTTTGAGGTATAACTTTTTAAGTTTGGTCCAGTAGTTAAAAAGTTATGAGCTTGCCAAGTTAAAATTCCTTAAGGATAATAAATTTCGCACTTAATCCATAAATGGCAAGCATTATAACTGTTTTAAGATTCAATCGGTGGTAATAAAGTTTTGAAAAACAATATTGTTGGATTGGAAATATTAAAATAGGAAGAAAATGGAGGTATTTGAACATTTTGAAAAAGAATTATGTGAAAAATGTTAAGAAATACCGATTTTGTTACCCCTTTTTTGCACATTTTGAAAAGTGAATTTTTAAATTTAAATTAAAAAGGTCATAACTTGGTAACTAACGAATCAAATTAAAAATTGAATTTCTTGTATAATTTTTAGGGCTCCAATACGCCGTCAAACGTGCGAAGTTTCTTTTGAGTCACCCGGTGTAGACTAACTGATCAAGATAAAATAGTGGAAAAGGTCTTTCACACAAAAAAAACCTACCTTAAGTGGAGAAATTTTGGCGTGGAGAAAATTCGGCGCAATTGGCGCAAATTGCCGAAAATCGCATAATTAAATCCGCGCCAAATTTAATTTTTTTCGGGCTGCGCCAAATTAAATCCGCGCCAAGTTGTTTTTCTTATTACGAAATTATTTCAACTTAAGCCATTCGCTGAATGTTGTTGAATTTGAATGTGTGAATGCCATCCTAATAAATGTTTTAAAAAGGCTGCTGTGTGGAAATAAAATATACGATGATGAATATTGTATTGCAGTTATAACTATGATCAATATTTCATTTAAACTTGTGCTACATTTATTGTTTATAACGCAGTCAGTGGTAAGTTATACCACTAGAAGGTAACAAGGTTTAAGAGAGAGAAAAAGAAATTTGGAAATGGATTTTGCAAAAGTTTGGTGTTTGGCAATCATTTGTTTATTAAGTGCACTTTGTACAAATGGACTGATGGCAAGTTTGAATGACATTAATTTGGCAAATTACAGCAAGATTTCAATACCGTATCTGGAAGATGACAGCAAAACAGCAGATGTCAACGTCTCCATGTACATTTTGAACATTGGGAATCTAAATACTGAGGAAATGACATTTGAAGTTGAAATGTATTTTGACATGAAGTGGACGGATCCGAGATTAGCTTTTAAAGATTATCACAATGCCTCTTATGCCCTAGTTAAAGGTACATGGCTGTTTGCACTTTTTTTTGCATTCGTATAGAGGGAAATAAATGTAAGAAAGCCACTGAATTGAAGTTAATAAAACGAAATGTAGCTGATTAAAGGCCACAGCAAATGCATCAAAATCAATCAAAGATTCCTCAAAGATTATTTTGACGAAAGGTTTTATGCATTTGATGAGTTA
Organism: Tiaropsis multicirrata; assembly: GCA_032270745.1. Taxonomy (NCBI): domain Eukaryota; kingdom Metazoa; phylum Cnidaria; class Hydrozoa; order Leptothecata; family Tiaropsidae; genus Tiaropsis; species Tiaropsis multicirrata. The sequence goes on from JAUJPO010049317.1 coordinate 8,734, forward strand.
AACCTATATTTCCATCAAAACAGAAAAAGAGAAAAAAAGAAGAAACAATTAGATTTTCTAATGGATTTTGATGAAATTTGTTCTCGATCAAACTTATCATCAAAATAATTGCTCTCGTCAAACTAGATTATATTGATCAAAATCTCAAAGTCATTTTGAAGGAAAATTTTGATGCATTTGCACCAGCCTTTCGTTTACAAAGTCAACGCCACAAAGCAGAAAACAAAAAATACTGGTTCCAAATGCTCTAAACATATTCATTTTATATATTCATTCAGGACCAATTGCATACGAAAATATTTGGATACCAGACCTTTTCATTAGAAACATGAAACACACTGAAAGCAGCAAATTTCTGATGGACTTATCCGGTTTAACGATTTACTCAGATGGTGTTGTGTCACTATCAAGCAGAATTCGAGTCGTAGCTCACTGCGAAATGAAACTGTTGTTGTACCCTTTTGACACACAAACCTGTAACCTGGTTATTGTCCCTTACATATACAGCACAGACGTCCTGACAATGAATTGGGGTGAAAACCCGGTCCAGATAGATCTGATAAGAGATGGGCTGAAATCCGCAAAGACAGACGACAGCTTGATGGGTTTTTCATTGGAACGTACACTGACCACTTCAAGGAGAAATATTTATCCAGCGAGTGGTATGGAGTTTCAATACTTAATTGTTAGCTTTGTGATGAAAAGACAGCCTCAATATTACATCTTACGAAGTTTTATACCAAGCTCACTGTTGGTCTGTTTAACCTGGGCTAGCTTCTGGTTACCTACCTCTAGTTACCCAGCAAGGGTAGCACTCATTGTGACATCTTTCCTGGCTTCGATTGTACTTTACCAAGGATCAACTTTAAATGTCCATCAAATGACAGTAATGCAGATTTTCTTGTTCGGAAATATTTCATTTATCGTCGTCACCCTTTTGGAATATATATTGGCAGTCAAAATTTATGAGAGAAATAATAAAAATTACCAAGTATGTGTAGGTTTATTTAATATTCACGGGGATTTATTGATTCTCATGTGACCCGGACCGTCAGCTAGGGCTATTAGGGTCTCCAGAGGTGACGTCGTTACAGTGGTGCATTCTGGTGGGCCTCTAACCCACGATATCTTCTTATTCGGACGTCAGTGCTCTACTGCTCTACAACTTTCGGTCTCCTACCTAGCGTCTCCAGAGGTGACGGCGTTACGGTGGTCAATCCAGGTAGGGCTCGAAGCCTTGACCTTCGGCACAAAACAATCATACAATCAAATCTAAAGATATTTGTGATAATTCTTTCCGTGTTTAATTGTTTCAGGTGCTAGCACATGACAACAAAGCATTCAAAGGCGTTCATCAGACGAAAGAAAAACATTTGCCAGCAGACATCAAGGTGGAAACAGTGAACAAAATAGACGAACAAGCTCGATACAAAATAGACGAACAAGCTCGATACAAAATACCTTTCATCTATCTGGTCTATGCAGTTGTTTTTGTGGTGGTCATCATATTAAATCAAGATTAAATGCGTATTTGATACGATTAAAAAAATTACACTTTTCAAAAGAATAGTTTCTATAAGAATATTAGGGTGAGATTTTGGATTTTGGACACACTAGGTCTATTGTTTTTAGAACAGTAGAAAATTAAAACTATTTCTTATGAATAACGCTAACCCTGGACAATTTTGGACTATTCTTGTAAAAAGAGCGTGTACTATTTCAGCCGTTTTCAAGTAATTATTTTTTTCTCAGAAAATGTTCTTCGTGTATGTTCTTAATTTTGGCTTTTGAATCATCATTATGTTATTATATGGTTTGTTCTTAATTGTAACGTAGTCTCAAAGTGCAAAGTGATTCACTTTAACCGGATAATATTAGATGATAATCATTTTAAAACTAGTATAAAAACAGAAAAAATGTCATTAGCGTCAACTTCTCATAGTTAGGTCCAACTATCCAAAATTCTAAAGTTACTAGCCATGTATCCAATGCAACTCCTTTCGTTACATATTTTGAACACTGCATGAGTTCTCGCCAGTATCCTTTGAAAATAATATTTTGTATGTGACATTTTTTCATAGTTAATTATCTAATTTATTTAAAATATCATTATTCTTAATAGGACGAATAGCCATTGTGAAATATGGAAGTGCCTGAAATACAATTAACGAAAAAAGTAATAATTGGAAAACAGATTTGCTTTCGACAAAATTAAAAACAAGATTCCCTTCGAAAAAAAAATGCCTGTGGTGATTAATTTACACCTGACAAAACCATTGTTGTCTGGGAATTGAAACAGGTACTTGCTCTACTGCTAAGAATATCTCGTAAAAAATTTACAACAAATATGTGACAAATATGACAAATTGATAAAATTTCTTGCTTTATGTTTTTTTGAAAACTCATTACTTATTTATGACTGACGAAAATATTCTCACTATTGACAATTATTTTGAAATAACTATCCCAAATCAAATACCTTCCCGGTGGGCTGTCTTTGTTCCTATGACAACCATGGTACTCCCTCCTCAGTTTTATTACAATCTATAACTACATTTGAAACATCATTCAAGTACAAGGCTTAATTTTAAATACGGTGTCTTCTTATAAGATAATGTGATGACAAAGGCAAAATTATTAATCATTAAAAAATCTTTTTTGGGGTATAAAGTTAAACCAAAAAGAATATATTTTGAGGTTAGTGAGGAGGGGGAGATAAAACCAAACATTAGTCAATATCACTTTTTTCCCCATTCTGATCATAAATAATTGATTAAACAATACCATGACAAGTTAAATTAATCTTCAATCAAAAAGAAAGAAAACTATAAATAGTTCAAAATCAGACAAAAACAGAATAATTTTTTATCAATTTAAAATTGAATTTCAAGCGTTAGAGTAGGAACACCTCTTTTATACTTGACAGGGAAAAAATACAAGAAAATGGAGATCTTATACCTTTTGGCAACATGCTTGATCCAAGTCTGTTTTGGTGAAACTATGGGAAGTTTGAAAACTATCAATATGACAAATTATGAAAAGGTGTCACTACCATACATTGATGAGGAAAACAAAATTGTAGATGTAAACGTCTCGATGCACATCTTGAACATTGGAAACTTAAATACGAAAGAAATGACATTTGAAGTTGAAATGTATTTCGACATGAAATGGACGGACCCGAGATTGGCTTTCAAAGATTATAATAATGCCACATACGCCCTCATGACAGGTAAGATATTTCTATCTTTAGGAAGCAAGTTTCATCAAATTGCTATTCTATATTCTTTATTGGTTTATACAGGAGTTTAAAAATTCCAACCACCACCCTCTGGTTATCCCTCCCGTTCTTCAGAACAAGTAATAATTACTAACTAGAATTTCTCTACATCTTAGGCGAAACTGCATACGAAAACATTTGGGTTCCTGACTTGTTCATTCGAAACATGAAACATACTGAAAGCAGTAAATTTCTCAAAGACCTTTCAGGAGTCACCATCTACCCTAATGGCGTTGTCCGGTTATCGAGTCGCATTAGAGTGGTTGCACATTGCGAAATGGACTTACTGATGTTTCCTTTGGACTCGCAATCCTGTAACCTGATGATAGAATCATATATCTACCACACTGCAGTCATGAAAACGTATTGGGCAGAAAACCCTGTTGTCATTGACGACATACGGGATGGGCGTAAATCCAAAATCCACACTTGGATGGGGTTTTCACTGGTAGAAACATTGACCACTAAAGACACTTACATTTATCCTACAAATGGTTTAGAGTTCCAATACATGATTGCTACTTTTGTTTTGAAAAGGCAGCCTCAATATTACATCTTGAGAGGCTTCATACCAAGTTGCCTTTTGGTTTTCTTGACATGGGCAAGCTTTTGGTTACCCACATCCAGTTTCCCAGCCAGGGTGACCCTTGTTGTGACGTCTTTTCTGGCTTCAATCGTTTTATATCAAGGATCGACCTTACATACTCAACAGATGACAGTAATGCAAGTGTTTTTGTTCGGGAATATCGCATTCATTTTATTGACTTTATTGGAATTTTTGTTAGCAGTTAAAGTTGATGATGTAGCAAAAAACAAAAAGCGGAAGGTGAGTGGTAATGAATGTTTTTAAACTTATACAAGATTTGCAATCGGACACAAGGCAGCTCTCTCGGGCGTCCAAAAGTGTTTGAAAAAAAGAGTTTCTGACATTTCTGTAATTCAATCAGAGCTGAGTTGTCTTTTCTGTTAAGAGATTTTCAGGGCTTTTCAAGTTAGTTGCCCCTATAAAGAATCCTTTAAAATTTCGAATTGGACGAAACTAATTTAATTTGTTGCTCTAAAGGCCAACTAAAATTTCAAAATCCTCGTAACTAAAATGTTAAACATTTATCAAAGATAAATGAAAATTAATCCTAGAACGATGGGGTTAAGAGACTTAATTATAACAATCAAAGTTCTTAAATCTTTACACTTGTGTTCTTTTGGTAAAAAAATCAAAACTTTATTTTTTAGGTAAAATCATTTGTAAACGAATGGCTCAAAAGCGCCGACGACGCAAAAACAGCAACAGAAGGGCGAGAGGAGAACCTCACAAGAAACAAGAAAGAAGAAATCGCCATCGACTTGAGTGAAGCAATAAAAAAACACACAATGGTTGAGGATAAAACACTTAATGTGGTGGATAAAATAGCTCGGTATCTAATACCCTTTGTTTATCTGGTATACGTTGCCATATTTGTGGGAGTAATTGTTTTCGTTTTAAATTAAGAAGAAAACGAAAACTGGTGGTTAATCCGAAGCACCTGATTATCAAAGTTATCAAAATGACGTGTTTGTGGTTTCATCCTGATCTAATTTAATTTCCTTTAAAAAAAGTAAAATCTTTATAACAATCACTTGCTAAAAATCCCGCCTTGTTTTTAAAATCGAATTTTCAAAACCTTTGGAGATTCCAGGGGGGAGGGGGTACTTTTAAGCATAAAACGGAACGGGGATGTGCCGCTGCGAAATTGAAAATCCCTCCCTCGTAGGGTCCTTATTTTGAAAATTTGGGAAAAATATGGGACAATAGATCTATTGTTTAGAACAATAGAAAAATAAGAATAATGCTCACCCTCAACGAAAAAACACTATTCTTATAAAAAAACATGTACCGGGTGACCCACAAATATTTAAGCAATTATTTTCCAAAATGACACTCTTTTTAAGAATTTTACGACTTTATCAATCGCAATAATGGTTTTAACAAATTAGTAAAAGAAGAAAAACTTGGCAGTATTTTGCAAATTTTCAAAAATGATATTTTTGAAAGCATTGAAAAATGCCTAATTGATACCCCCTTTTTGACGTGTTTTTTTTTTTTTTTACTTTAAAAGCTTATAACTAGGTAAATAATGAACCAAATTTAAAAAGTTATATTAAATTATTTTTTACATTACGAAAAGTAAAAACATTGCTTCCGTCGTTGAAAACTCCGATTGAGAAAGCGCTGAAAACTGGTGTGATTTACAAAATTTGCTGTCCACAATGTAGTTCGTGTTATGTTGGGGAGACAACTCGACATTTTATCACACGCTTTAAAGAGCATTTAAGATCATCAAGTCCTGTTGGAGCACACTTTGCACGTTGTGATGTTGAGTTAAACTTAAATGACGTCACGTTTTTAGCGTCATCATCCCGTGAAGATCTATTGTTGATTTTGGAAGCATTATTCATTAAGGACTTGAGACCAAAGCTGAATAAAAAAGACGAATTTAAGAGCCACACATTAATCATTAAGATTTAATTGTTTTCTTTTTCTTGTAGGATTCGTATTTATTGTCTTGGGTATATTGTTAGTTTTTTTTTTTCTTGTGCGTTTTTTTTTTCTTTTTTTTTCTAGATTTTGTAATAATTTTTTTTTTTATCATTATAGAGTGTTGATGTGATGAAGGAGGTCTACGGAGTAGATTTTGATTTTTTACCTATGCGGTTTCTTGTACAGTATTTTAATCTGTTTTTTATTTTTATTCTAATTTTAGCAATGAACTGATGATACCATATAATTGTTATGATATTAAGTTTGCACATCAATTTGTATCAATTTAACAATTTAAACTCGAAACAAAATTAGGTTTAAAGCATCATGACACAACAGTTAATTCGCTTATCTTTGAGAAGAGCGTTAGGGTTCATATATTCAACAACTTTCGGGTTTTGTATCCTGTGTCATATTATATCATTATTAATTTGTTTCTATGTTCATGGAAATATATTTATGTTGATTCAATCAAAATAAAAAGGACTCTCTGAACATTCATTTTGTTGGCTGATTCGTCCAAAAGAAGTTATTTTTCGAAGGTGATTTTGATGTCATATAATTCTCAAATTTTCGAAATTGAAAATTAGAGAAAATTTGAATAAAGATATAGAGAAAACGATTTTTAAAACTGTCCATCGCCCTTCTCATCAAGTTCCCTTTTTGGACCTACCTGGGGGTCCTTTGTCCGTTCGTTCGTAATAGCTTTTCTCAAGAATCTTTTTTGATTTTTTTGCACACAGATGGGTATGTAGAAACCCTTGAATGTGAAGGAGCCCGATTTTTGATAAAAATAATTTTTTAGAGGTTTTTTTGGATTTTCTCAAAATTGGTTTATTAAATAGTTAATCATACATATCTTGTTACATTTTGAAGATAAATTATTTTAGCCCTATGAACCATAAATTTTGTAGATATGTTTTTCTCGTGTTTTCACATTTTCCCAACCATTTAAACAAGGTGGTTAAGAATGTTTTTAATGGTAGGCCAAATCTAAAACAAGAGCCGCAAAGATGCGGATAAATATTTCCTTAGCAATTGACTTTTTTGACCAGAAAATATATGTATCAACTAGACTAATGAAAACATAAATGCAAATAGGTCTGAAGAGAGTGAAAATACCA
>JAUJPO010049328.1:0-15652 GCA_032270745.1 Tiaropsis multicirrata
TTTCATTATCATAGTACGTCTACATCAAAAGTTATTCAAGGGTGGTGGATTCCACCCCCCCTTGATAATACTACTTTCAAAAAAGCCTGATAATAATAGGGTTAATGATGCAAATAATCATTAAATTTGTTATCACTTTTACGCATGGTTTGAATAGGATACTGGTCTATCTAATTTATTAGGTCGTTGATGAAACCAAACCTACTTCTGCTGTATCATATTCCGATCATATTAACACAAAATCGAAATCGAAACCATGCGGAAAGCACATGTCATCCTTGTTTTGGTTTGTTATGATGTCGTCAGCAGTTTTCTAGTGATTTGATTGGCCGTCTTATCTTTGATTGGCCGCACTCTCTAAATATTCCAAAGTAGCTTGGCGCGTTGACAATGTGACCACATATTTAAAATAGAACAAGGTCGTGTAGCAACTTCGAGGAGATAAACAAATTTTCGGCCAATTGATTATTGCTGATTTTTTATGAATCAGTTGAATACTGAGAATGAGAATAGCTTTAATATAATAATATGTCATTTAGTATTGCATAAAACATTTATAATTGCTTTACATTCTGTCTTTTCTTGTAATGGCGGAAGACAGTAACGAGTTGTTCACAATACTTGTCAAGCATTTCCTTTTTTATGATCATGGTAGAACATTAAAAAAAATTACTTTGTGATATTTTCGGAGGAGAGAAGAATTTGATTTAAACGTTGTATTAAAGAGTGAGAGAGATTTTTTGATGGAATTTGGAATTAATGAAAAGCTGTGAAGTATTATGAAATGATTTGATCACTGTGGGAAGTAACAGTATATATTTATAGACTTTTTCTGAGACAGAAATTTTTGTTGAGAAACATAACAATGATAACAGATGAGGATGAGCATGAAACCGTGCTTGGATTTAATATTGATTTGAATTCAGATCTTGGTTTTCAAGAAGACGACGAAGAAAATTTTGTTTCTCAAGATGAACAAATGCCCTATCAAGAGGATTGCAGTCCATCAGGAGGTTGAGAAAGCAAAATTTGTGTTTTTGTTTTGATTTAAAGATAAAATAAAAGGCAAAAGTTTTTGAGTGCAGAGTTAGATTTTTGATTCAGCTGCATTCAATTCTATTTCATTTTAAATAGTAGCTGTTTAGATCATGTTTGCTTTATGTATATTTTAATATATACAAAGTTTAAATCATATATAAATTTTAAAGAAAACGATCCTTAAAATTTTAAAAAACAATTCCGATTTTGAGCCACCACCTGAAACATAGTTTCTGACGTCAGTTCTAATTCAAAACGGTGAATAAAATTGGTATCTTTAAAATCTCTATAGTGATGAGATAAGAAAACTACAGAAAATGTTTTAGTTTGCCAACACCAAAAGATCCATCTAAAGCAAAAATTATTTTGTTTATGTCCAACATCAACTAAATTTTATTTTATTTTTGAGAATCTGGCAAACGTGAAATCTGGAAAAAGCTTTTGTTTAATCTTAACTTTTTTCTTTTTGCAGATTTTTGTGAGGAAAACCAAAGGAGTGTTTACCAAGAATTGGCAGAGAAAGATCACTATTTAATTCTTGCAGCTGAAGCAGGAAAAGTTCTTTTAGAGAAAAATCAAGAGCTTTCTGATCAATATTCACGGTTGCAAGAGGATTATCTTCATAAAATTGAGGTGAGTAAAATGAAAGAAAAAATTTGAATGTCAGGTCAACATTGTTTATAAAAACAGTACAAGAGGAAAAATGTGAAAATGTTTTTTATTTGCAATAAATTTTAGTAGTTTTTCATGGCATTGTAAAGTTATGATTTTATACAAGAAAGTAAATGTGTTGCTTTGGGCTACTAACTTTTTTATAAAGAAATACCTAAGCTTCATTTTGTTAACAAGAATGTATGATCACATTTTTTTTACATTAGGAGTTTTCTAGATAAGAAGGAAGTTATATTTTTTTACTGTAGGATCAGATGTATACTTGCTGGTAGCAAAGACTTATTCACATGAAAATGAAATTGTTTAATAACAAAACAGCTTGATGTATAAAGTTGTCATTTTTGTTGAACATTCACTGTACTTGAACCAAGTCTTTCATGCCGAGAATTTCTTACAGGATTTCAAAATTTGTTTACCTGAAATGTTTCCATTCTTACCAGGAGTTTTGAATAGACTCTTGCAAAGTAGATACATTGAGGCAATCTCATACTTTTCAATTGTGTCTTTTAATATAATACTTTCATGGTCCTTTAAATATTATTTTAAAACACCTGTTTGAAAGTCATAAATATTTCACTTTACAACATCATAATGACATCATTTAGAAAGTGTAATTAGTGTTGTCGTAAAATCCTCTTCAATTTCCTTGCTATGATCCAATTTTTATAATGGGAATAGCATTAAAGGAGACACGAATTGAGAAGAAAAATACAATGATACAACAAATCAAATCAAATTTTGAGAATAAATTTCAGTTGTTCAAAAAGCTCAAAATAGAAAGGTTGATGAAACAGAGAAAAATGATCAATTTTGTCTCATAACAGTCTTATAACTTATGGGTGTTTTAACTCGTATATATTAGTAAGTAAGTTTCTTTATTTCTTAAAATGATGTTATAATATTCATCAGTATTCATAGTATTCATCACAATGATTTGTCAGTATATATATTGACATGAAGAGTTAAATATGTTAGAACTACTGTATTTAATCAAGAATTTATAAACAGAAGCAAATCAGTTTTGAAAAATTTCTTTGAAGTAAGTCAATGTAATACTTTTCTTATTAATAAAATTGTGTTAACGCTGTAATGTGTTTTCTTTAGAATTGATAAAAAAGGGTTTATGATTAATTTTGTATGTATGTGATTTTTTTGTCAGAAAATCCTCTCTGGAGAGTTTCGTATCCCACACTTGTGTAAATTAAGGAATTATGTAACCAGGTTATTAACATGATAATTACAAGTTTTCCTATAGCAATTATGTTGATTTCATTTTTCAGAGGTATATTCTGTTATTGTATTGGCAAAATGATTTGGATACAGCCCCCTGAAATCAAAGGGGTTGGCCCTTTTACTCTATATAGTTTTTTATCTTCTAATTGATGAATATAGTTTTAGAATTTAACAATCATATAATTTATCTTATTCGAGACCACATCGTTCTTTAGGACATATATAAGTCTCTAAATATCGCTTGAATAAAAGAGACACATTTTTGTCTCAATGCTTCGTTCTCCAAACTTGTTTATTAAGAGACTTTACTACAAAAAACTTGAGTGATCTCCATTTGACAGATCCACAACCTCAAATGCTTTCTTTGAACATGAATTGTTCTGGAACTTTATCGATGTTAATTTTTGGCTTACACAAAATTTCAAATTTTAAAATTCTGAATTTCATGTCAAATTGAATATTGTTCACTTCAAAACACAGTAGTTGATGATTAGTGTTATAGTTTTGGCAAAGATCTCAAAACAACTTTTACTTTTCAGTGCCTATGAAATTGACCTGGACAATTAATGCCAAAAACTGTTAATTAATTTAACCTTATCTAGATGTTTGACACAAGAAAATACTTGAAATCTGAATGATTTCAAAAGATTAAAAGTTGATTTCGTCTTAGTAATTCATTCAGTTTCCATGACAATAGATTTGCATTATTTGCATTATTTACTGGTACACATAATTATGACACATAATTATAAATTTTGAGTAAAAGTATTTGTTTATGACTTCATGTACTATTTTTACTGATATTGACAATCTTCACTGTGATATTGAGGAAGTCGTCAGCTTCTTGATAGTTTTCTACTACTTCTTGTTTTACATATAATATAAAAAAGAAAATCAATCTTTTCAAAATTGAAATTAGCAAAGTGGCAAATTCTTGAATTATAGTCAATAAAGGATGGTTTAAATTGTGACAACGTTACAAACTTTGCTTTATGTTGGACTAGAAGACTCTCGTTTTATTAATTCCAAGATCAGTAGATGGTATAAAAGTTACATAATACAGTATTATATCGGATACAGACTAAGAGGTACTCAAGCTTGCTGATGGAGTGTGTTGACTTCCATATAATAAGGAATTAAGAAAAATGACACTCCTCAACAAAACTTTTATTAAAATGAGTTGATCAAGTAGATCGGAACTAAATTTTACTTTAAAAGTATTCTTTTATGAGCTTACCCAGCAGACATAGTTCGTTATTTCAACATTGTTTCAATGTCCAAATAACGTTCTGACGTTGAAACAAGGTTGTTTGGACGTCAAAACAATGTTCCGTGCCGTGTTGGGTTTGCTTTCAAATTGGGAAAACTAAGTTGTTTTATAACCAATATCTCGCTATCTACTCTCTACAGTCATTGGAACAAGAGCGACATCATCTCAAACGTGAATTACACGAGCGTGATTATGATTATGAGTCTCGAATGCAAGATCTACATCACGAATTAGGCCATTTGAGAGGTCAATTATCAACCGTTCAAAAAGCTTCCAAAACCCACGAAAAAAGTAACAAGAACACACTACAAGATTTGAATCATCAAAATACTAATTTGGTTCAAGAGTTGGACGAGGTACGATCTTTTGCTTTTAATAATCTTTAATTTACAAACTTTTAAAGGAAACATATTTTCATGTATTTTCAAAGGAAAATTAATGCTTCATGCTCTATTTGCACTGAGCACACTCTTGTTTGATGAATCTTTTATTGGCGGCTTGACTTGATAAATCCGGTAACAATATTGATGTCACCATTGCAGACAAAATTGAAAATGGGATCGCAGTATGTTCTTTTTGTACTGACAATTGAAAAATTGCGTCACTTCCATCTAATCTTCTGTTGTGGTTTTAGCATCTTCATGTTCGTAAATGTTTCGACGTTTTTTGGTTACGTCACAGTAGTAATTGATGTAATTGATGTACCGTAATTGATTTTAATAGTTGACAAACTGGCCCAAACTTTCTTCAATCGTTCAACTGTCTTCTTCCTTCGCCTAGAATAATTAATTGTTCTTGTTGGCTTATCTTTCACAATAAAGTTATGTGACCTTTCTTCTGTGACCTTCTGGTGAATACACAGCCTTATCTGCATCTGTGACACTTAAATACTTCCCTGGTTGGTCTGTGGTAGAGGATATCATTTCCATATTATATGCAACAATAAAATAACCATAAATTTTATTGAGACCACTACTCCAAATGATATTGAAAACTTGGTATATTTTAGCATGAAGAATGATTATTATAGTTTTTGAAGTATACTTAAAAAAAATGGCACAGTATTTAAAGTCTCAGGAGCCGTAGCCAGCAGACACAGAACCTTTCTTATTCCAACGTTGTTTCAACATCCAAATAACGTTGTGACGTTGAAACAACGTTGTTTGGACGTCAAAACAATGCTAGCCTATTGGTTTAAGGCGTTGGTTTCAGCTGACGGTCCACAAGATTGGAAGTAAATTTAGACCTTAAAAACTAAATCTGTTATTTTGATTGTTTGAAGTTGAATGAAAATGGATTGAATATCTCTTTTCTTCATTTTTTTCAATACCATTTCGATTTCTGCATAATTCATATACCTCAATTCAAATAAAGACGCAAACTTTATCAATGGAAATATATATCAAATTTGGAAGAAGTGAAAGAGGTGATAGGAGGTAGATGAGAGAGAAAAGAAAATTTTTATTACTGGCAGGTGTATCGAAATACTATTGGGGTCGTAGAAGAAGAACATAACTTGGAAAATGTGAGAGATTTTTTGGGTTCTTTTTTCCATATCTTGATATATAGTTCTATTGTTTTCTATTGTATTTTATCTATACTTTTTATTAGCATCATATCTCAAGGATGTAGAATAACCTCAGACTTATTACTTTGTATCACAGTCACAGGAATTTGAAGTCCGATGTGCATTAACTTCAGGCTATATTGTGCTAAGAACTTGTTGATTTATATAGTTAGTTTTAAGTCAAGATGTTGAAGCCAAGATTGTTATGTAGACATTTCCTTGTCTCCTTCTGTTAATGATCTTCATTTTTCTCTTTCCTTCATTTTCTTCTTTATTTTTTTTTTCGTACAAATTTGTTGTTTATGAGATAAAGTTTTACATCAGTTTTACATTGTTTTATTTTATGTTGGGGAAAAAAGGGGAATGTAGTTTCAACGAAGATAAGAAGTGAAAAAATCCGGAAAACTTAACTAAAGGAAAATTCAAAGAAGAAGAAAAAACCTGAAATATTTGAAATAATATTTACAATAGTAGCTCTTTTAATTTTTCGATTTTTTTGGTGTTCTGGTGTATATCAAGCCTGCCACAGGCTAAATCAATATTCTAGAAAGTCTCTGTACTCTGTTACTAACAGAGGCTAGTCCTCGAAGTGTGAAATATGGAAAGAATGGAATTTACAAGGAGTCGTATACCAGGTGATGCCTTTTTTACGTGACCAAAAAGAAACGAATTGAATGGTTCAACTTTTGGGAGAGATTATAGTGAATGAACGCATTTTTATTTACGCCGTCAAGCCATCACGCCATTACGCCATCAAGCACGGAACGTTATTTTGACGCCCAAACAACGCTTATTTCAACGTCAGAGCGTTATTTGGACGTTGAAACAATGTTGAAATAACGTTGTGTGCCTGCTTAGATCTTTCTGTCAATTTCTTTTTCCTGGAACCACATAAGTCTTTTTATTTTCTTCTTTTCTTCCTTCTTCTCTGTCAATTTCAGTGTACTGTGTTTACGCTACAGCTGCTTATTATTTGCTGATAGAAGCCAAAGAATTTACAATAAAACTTCGTTGATTATCATACCACCTCGGTTTAATAAATCCGACAACCAATAGTTATGCCTATTGAATATATGAAATATATACCTTAACTTAAATTGAGGTTTTACCTATTTGTGGTCTCAAAATAGTGTAAAACCATACGAAAATGAATTGAAAACACAACTTCAACATTATTTTGAAAACAAAACTTTAATATAGGTAGGTAAAAATAACGCTTAACCAAAACAATCCGTCAAACAATCAACAAGAAATCTAAAACTGAAATCGAGAAAAAAATAATAGGGGTGGGATATCGATAATTATTCATTAACAAATTTTGCCTACAGGTATATAATAATAAATTTTATTTGAGACCACTCCAATACGATATTGGAAATTTGGTATATCTTTAGCATGAAGAATACAAATATTTTCCTCATTCTTCTCTGTCAATTTCAGTGTACTGCGTTTAGGCTGCAGCTACTTACTATTTGCCGGTCGAAGCCAAAGAATTTACAATTAAACTGATGTAATTCAAATTCCCAGGAGACCCCAGAACATTTGTTCGAATTGTATGAGTTTTCGTATTATAAGAGTTCGAATTACATGAGTTCAACTGTACTTCCATTTTGGAATGAGCTGGACTTTTTATAAGATCGTTTTACGATTGGTTTCATTTTGATTACCATTAATGTTGCGTTCTTTAAAAAATCAACTTCTTTGTTTATGTGTTCGAAAACCCTATTTTCAACAAAACCAAAAAACTTGTAAAAACTGGTTGAGTTGGACCCTCCATTTTACAGTTTTATTACCTTTGAAATCTTGAAATGAGCTCTCTGAGCAGAGTTGCTATTATAATTTTTCTTTTTGTTCTTCATTGTGAATAATTTTCTGAATAAATTCCATTTCTTCCCTTAAAATAACATGCGCTTCACTCTCTATCTCTCCCAAAACCATTTTATTCATTTCTCATCCCATTGCCTCCTCGATTATTATTCATCCGTTCAGGTCAAATCCTATAACGCAGAGCTGGCACAACAAGTCCAAACACTGAGTAAACGAATCGACGGTCGACTCTCCAATGGTGCGGCGTCCACATCAAATACCAAACGGAATTCCGGTATTTTTCCGGATTACGACATGCAAGATGGTAAACTGAGCCATGCGACCGAAGAAGATAGGATAGATTATGAGGAGCTGAAACGACTACGTGAAAAGGTGAGTCAAACCAGCTGGCACAGAACGTTGTTTTGACGTCCAAACAACGTTGTTATAACGGCAGAACGTTAGTGAACTCTTACATCTATTGTATATATGTTCTTTTTTAGGAGGGCTTCCAACCCCATTTAAAGTACTTATCCATCAATCATATAAAGTTTAATTACATTTTTGAAACATCCTTAGGTTCAAAGACTAGCTGAAGAGAAGCGTCTATTAGAGAGTTCACTAACGGAGGTGGTCCAAGAGAAAACAGTGGTCCATACTGAACATCAAAACACCGTCAGTAAGATGTCTGTGCTGGAAAATGAAGTGTTGACCCTCAAGCAACAGGTATGGAAATCTTGAAAAAATATTTGAAAATAAAGAACAACGTCTATACGCAATAACTGTCGTATTCATCATCATGTTTTGACCGCGGTCGAACACTTAAAATTCACATTACTAATAGTGTTTCTGCAATGTCGGACTTATAAAGATTTTTTTGAAATAACAGAAAACCTCCAAAAACACAGTATAACTGCCCTCTTATCCCCACTTAATGCTTTTGAAAGGGATATGTTAGCAGCAATATCTACAATACCGGACTAAATAAAATTAAATCTCGTCATTCATATCACGATAAACTTCCAATATACCGGATTAAAGGTTGCAGACTTTTTTCAAATAGCAGAAAATCACTAGAAACACAGTATAATTGCCCCTCTTAACCCCACTCAATGCTTTTGAAAGTGGTCTGTTGACATCTGGTAGCAATAACTGACCTTATTTACATCAACTTTGAAGGAAGGAGCACGTTTCTACAGACCTTTTGACCTTGATTGTATCAAATAATGATATTTATCATTAAAACTGGGCACTTGTTCTCGTAACTGTAAAAAATATTAACAAGCTCGATCAAATTAAAAAAATAATTATTATCTTTCAGGTTGGCATATATCAAGAAGATTTGACGAAAACGAAGAAGAAGAATAATAAACTGAAAGACAAACTGGAAGAAGTCTCTGTATTACAGGTACATACTACTGGATATTTTTTTGGAATAAAGTTTCATTACTCCTCGTGTGTTTTCGAACATTGGGCCAATCCAATCGGCTAACAGTTCTATTTAATATGTTTTAGAATGTTGAAGTTTTTATTCTTGTGTATATAGAGGATTTTTCATATGCGAGTTGCGAGTTACGAGTTACGAGTTACGACTTGCGTTTAGAACCACGAGTTGCGAGTTACTTTTTGAGGGTTACAAGTTGCATTTTAGCAAAATAGAATCGCGAGTTGCGAGTGGCATTTTAACACACAAAATTCGCGAGTTGCAATTTAAAAAAATGTGAGTTGCAAATCCAAAAATGCATGTTTACTTTGAGGATGAAATAATAAGCACATTTTTCGTGGAGAACATTAGTTATTGCTGTTGGCAACTTGGTTAAATGAAGCTGTATTAGGCTACAACACAAACCTGTTACGTCTTGAAAATGACATTTTTAGCGACATAATAGTTTTTTGGTTATAACTCCTGGCAATTTGAAATGAGAAATCATCGCTAAAATTTCGGTTCCTGGTCTAGTTTAAATTTAATTTTTCAAAAAATCTGTTGCGATTGGTAAAGATCTATTTACACCACATGCACGATTCATCTGCCAATTGGAGACCACGTCGTTGTTTAGTCTCTAAAAATCGTTTGAACAAAAGAGACACATTTTTTGTCTCGATGCTTCGTTCAACCAAACTCGTTTAAAAGACTTTACTACCGAAAACTTGAGTGGGCTCAATTGGCAGCACCACAAGCTCCACATGCACAATTGAGGTCGGTGGTTTTAAAGAATTTCTTTCAATAAGTAATCTTTGTGTTCTTCAAATATTTGTGTCAGCGGTGTCGCAATTTAAGTCGGGTTTATCCTCCTCGCTTGTTTGTAATTTATCTCCATGACAACAATTTGGCAACCATTTTTTAATATTAGTTTCGAATGCACTTTTTTCGTCAGTCCACCGAAAGGAAATTGATTTAATGACTTCCTAAGAGATTATAAAGATCGGGTGGTAATAAAAAGATAAGGTCAACATTTTTCATGAAAAGGAAAAGATCTGGTATCTGAGTATATATAATATCTATAGGTAACGATTATAGCCCTAGATTTCTACGATTCCTACCAGCAGAGAAATATTCAAAACGAGGCTAGATCTTAAAGTTAAAGTGATTTTAACACCTGATAAAAATATCAATACAAGTTTTTTTTTATATAAGAACATAAGGCTTCGAGGTCAAAAAATTAAGAACATGTTAAGAACATTTGGTGGCTTTGGAGAATCAAGAGTATAGAAATACGAACATTTTAAGGCTTGGAACCAAAAAAGTTAAGAACGTTAGAAGGCTTCTTCGAATTTTAATGTTCTGATAAAAAAAACGTGTAGGGCAATAAATCAACATTTTATTTTAAAGCAATTCTAAAATTAGCTTTTTTTGAGGTTGAAGATTTTCTTGATTAAACAGGCACATTGACTACGGGGACCCCCTCCTTAGATCTTAATTAAAAGACGATCTATAAGTGTATTACGCACACATACAAGAATGTTCAAAACATTAAAACAACAGCGTTGCCAATGTTAAGCCGTCATGTTTTCTATTGTTCAAGTTGACAAAAGAAATTAATTAGCCATTAGTTGTCATAAAAATTGATTAAAATGTTATTAATTTTTTGATATCATTTTAATGCTCTCTTTTCCTCTTTTTTTTATTGTTGAATGTCTGATGTTATATGTATGGTTACGAAGTGTATGTCAGCTTTTTTTACTACGTATGCTATTGGTTGGTGTAATGTCGTATGTTGTAAAACCTCTTTAGTACAAGAATTTGACTTAAAAATAGTTTTAATACCAATTTTTGATAACATTCAAATCTTACACAAGAGTTTTATACATTGTACGTTTCTATCGATAATTTTTGAAAAATGATAGGATTTTGACACTGCATAGAAAGCTTGTTTTGTCAGATTCTAAGTTGGTTTATTTCGAATATTGTAGAGTCAATTATTACCGATGGAATGAGTTTTCTGTTTTGCTGTTTTCTCATTGTATAATTCTTCTTCCAATCATTTTGTTTAATAAGCAATAATCCAATAGTTAGAAAAATCCAACTAAATAAAAAGTAAAGTAAAAATGCGAATGCCAGCTGATGAGGTATATGATTATATTTAGTGGTTGTTTGTAGTGGGCTGTTGCCAATCTCGTTTATTTCGTTAATTTTGTTTAAAAATCCTTATAATCGATCCCAGAAGGCGCGGAACATTGTTTCAACATCAGAACGTTATTTGGACGTTAAAACAATGTTGGAATAACGTTGTGTGTCCTACTGGGATGATTAAGGGGCGTTGTCTTATATTCAAAGACCTTTGCCCAAGTTGCACTTTAAATCCAGCGTAAGTGAATCTCTATGGGTTGATCAATTGCTTATGGAGAAAGGTTACAATCAAAATTTATTTTTGAGAGTTAACTTTGTTAGTTTGATGTAAACAATTCATTCTTTCATCTCATAGGCACACAACCACACACCACCTTCAAACAACTCGCTTTTTAGTGAGTTGGAGATGTCCATGTCAGAGGCTGATATGAATCTGCACCAGCAGAAGAACAGCACGCCATTGAAACACCAAACTTCAGATGTTGATCTATACGATGATGAAGTACCTGATATTTTTGTCACCACCCCCAACAATAGGGAGATTAACAGGGTGAGTTGAAGTATTTAACTTACATAAATATTAGACCAATTATAACCGATTGCTCAAAGTGAAGAACGATTTTGATGACGTTAAGACACGAGGCATGCATAAAGTGTCTCCAAAAAGGACTACTTTGCCCGATGATGGGAGAAGAATCTCTCAAAACGTAGCCAAGCGTTAAATCTCGTCAAAAACGTCAAAATTTGGGTCATAATTTTGAACAATGCAGTCATAGTTGAAAAAAACAATTGTCTCTCTAAGGGTCGATTTTAAAACTTCGGCTAGGACGAACCCGTTACTTCGTATACCTACTACCCCCCCCCCCTCCCCCCCCCTGTGCTCAATCCTCGTAACATCTCCTGTAACCGAACGATTTACAATTCTGTGTGTCAGTTTGGGTTATCGAGATTCTACTACTGTATTCATGAAAACACGTCAATAACAAAACATTCTCTAGATAAACTTATTCTTTTACTCTCACCTACAAACAGATCTCTTCAGAGTTGCGTGAAGTTTACCTGAAGCTGAACTCTTTGAAACACAAACTCAAAGACGACGATGATTCCGCGCGGACGGAAAGTGGAGACGATTATGATGTCATCACAGCTGACATGATATCGAGGCTGGTCGATCAAATCATAGTGTTGATCCAAGAACGTATTTTATCGCTGGGGATTATTGATCCGCGAACCGAAAGTCCAAGGGTATGTTGAATGTTTATGGTCAAATTATTAAAGCTAGTTTGTCAGGTCAAGAGATCATGTATGCTGAGTCAGCAGTAGCCTGTCCCAAACCCGCACAGCGGGAAGATTTTTAAGAAAATCTTGCACACAAAATCTATCTAAACGTAACAAACCCTACTATTGTCAGCTACATAAAGAAGTAGGGTTTGGTACAGCAGTTGGAAAAATAACACTGATTGGCACATAAAGTCAAGTAACCTGTAGCATTGAACTGTTTCAGAAAATCAAGTTGTTTCTCGGTTCAAAACACAAACCTTTCGTAAAAGTATCTGATATTAGCAAAACATTTATAATCTTTTTTCTCTTTCAATCTAACAACAGCTTGGTTCAGAGAATGGTGATGAAACATGCTCGTTAACAGACTCCAGACATTCGGATACCGAAGTTGAACTTCTTGAGCAACAAGTAGGTGGAATCTTTTCTCTATTATTTCAAATCTCCAGCTTCGAACTAAATTTTTTACAGTTTTATTTCTGTGCTTATTCATTTGCCTAAATCTAAAATGATCAATTTTCTAAGACACCCCTGTTGTATGACCCACTGAGAAAATGGTTACCCCAGTAGAAAATTGGATATTCTCTCTTACCCCAGTGGTAAAACGAAGAATTACAAAGAGCCACACCATTGCTGTATGATGAAAGAACAATAGATGACCCCACTAGAAAAACATTACCATTTCACCTAACCCAGTGGGTTTGAAAGATTTGACTTACACCACCATTGAGTTACTGGTACCCACTGGGATCACAGACAAGGTGTTATAAGAGAGTAATGTTTCTATATGAAAATATATTATTGAAAATATTATTATTTGGACGTTGGCGCAATGTTAGAATAACATTCCGTGTCTGCTGGGATGAACTGCGATGCGGTTACAATTACTAAAAATTTTAATTCTTTCAGTTGGTCGAGTTGAATCAACTTTTGAACGAGAAGAATACAGAATGTGATAACAAAAAGAAAGATCTTCATGCTCTACAAGCTACTGTACTTGTTCAAGAAGAAAAAGCTGATATATTGGAAGTCAAGGTACACTTACATCATCGTGACTGAATGAAGCCTGACTGAAATTCACGCCTTAAATTGATGTTCTTAATCATGTTCGTAATCGGAAGGCTTAAAGTTTTCGTAGCATGTTCTTAGCTCAATTTTTTTTAAGTATATGTCAAAAAATCAAGAAAGATAAAAAATATTTTATATTCTACTTCAGGCCAACAAACAAGAACGAGAAATCGAAGCATTACGTTCTGAAAGAGATTTGTTGTTATCAGATAAAACAATGGAAGAAAAATTAAAACAAGTTCTTGAGGAAAGAGACGAAGCCATCAAAAGGTGAGAGTTTGTTTTCATCTTTTTATAAAATGACGTAATACTTGACCACAATTGGCTTAGAAATAAATGGAGCCATATCACGTTACAAGGTGCGCGGCTTCGACAAAAAGTAGAACAGTCGTTTTGAGTGCGGCCATTTTTTTTTGCGATGACATAATCTTTTCTAAGCAATTTCAGCCACAAATAATTGTGAGAGCTGCGTGCGATGAGTGGATACCGGCTTTTAATTTAAATCTTGCTTTCCTTGAATTTGATCGGCAGAGCGAACGATCTTCAAGTCTTTAATGCAGTTTTATTTAAATTAAAATCTTGCTTTCCTTGAATTTGATCAGCAGAGCCAACGAACTTCAATTCTTTACTGCAGTTTTATTTAAATTAAAATCCGGCTTTCCTTAAATTCAATCTACAGAGCGAACGATCTTCAAGCTCATGAAGAACAACATACGAGTGACATGAAGAAGATTAATAATCAACTCATCGCTGCTGTTCAACAAAAATTGGAGCTTTCTGAACAACTCGAAGAGTGGCAGGTATGTGTTCAAATTCTTATTCCTTCCTTTCTTATTAAGAACTCAGATGACCAAATTTTATGGAGTTTATTACATGCACTCCAAGCGAGTGCTTTGCGTATCTTGAAATCCTTCTCAGATGAGGAAATATAGGAACCAAGATATTTATAGTCGTCAACTCTTTTGAGTTTAATTCCAGACACAGTTTTGATTTCAGCTAAGGGATCGTTTATATAGATGGTAAGATACTCGGTTTTTATGCGTGAAAATAGAATATCCGGGGGACACGGGTGCTAAAAATAATATCATCAACATGCAAATCCAGGGGTTGTGAAAAAATTCAATGTTGAAAATCCAGGTAGGTCCAAGAATTTTGGCACGAAATCCAGGGGGAGTAATTAAAAAAAAATTACTTCCTCAGCAGGGTACAGATTTTTTCCGGTAATAGCCCATATAATTCATCTGCCAAATTTTTGTCTCGATGCTTCGTTCTCTAAACTCGTTTAAGAGACTTTACTACGGAAAACTTCAATATGCTCAATTTGGCAGCTACATACCCTCAGCCCAATAATAACATTGCATTTCTTCATTTTGTATTTCAGTTTGATATGGCTTCGTTGATTGACCAACAACTCACTTCACAAATTAAAAACGATCAAAAGCGTTCTCGAAAGCGAGCAAACAGTGGTAGTCAACAGCAACAGCAACAGCAACAACAAAAAGTCAAGTCTTACTTATCCAAATTCTTTTCAAGAAAGAATAGCAATACGAACAGCAGAGAAACGAGTCGAACGGCTACACCTAGTTTCCAATCCCCTGTTCCACCAAAATAAAGTAAAGCTCTGGAAAAATACTGAGAAAGGCTGCGATTGTTGTGTGGAAAGCTTGGGTGCTCTGTAAAGGTCGCTGCGTTGTTAAAATGAAAAATGGTGCTTGCTTAAAACGATGCTGGCAAGAATGGGTCACTTTCTTCTCCAGTTGATTTTCGAATTGTTAAGAGGAGATCAATTTCCGCTTTGTTCAAAATTTAGCGGATAGTAGCGTCGAGAATGTGAAACGGAAATACATGGTATACCACATATTTACCAAGAAAACTTTATATGATAAAAAAGGAAAACCTATTTGTTGAATAAGAAAGGAACTTTTGAAAAATTCTGGAGAAATTATAATACATAAAATTATAGTTTTACTGGACTAAAAGTGGAAATTTGGAAAAAATGACAAATGTTCTATACAGTATTTATATAGTTTGGGTTTAAATCAAATGTTTCATATTGCGGCATTTAAGAGGACGTAATTTTTTAGTGTTCAAAGCATTCAAATTTGTATAAAGTTTTATTTTTTAACTAGTTGAATTTACTAGTAGTTTACGA
>JAUJPO010049339.1:3150-15650 GCA_032270745.1 Tiaropsis multicirrata
AACAAAATGACGAAATTCTCTACATCTCCTTATGTTCCGAAATTCTCCATCAATTTTTAAACGGCTAAAGATTTTTGCCGTTTTGGATCACAGAGAATAGTTGACGAGCTCTTTTTAGATTGTTCAAGAAGCATTGATTTATTTTGTTCATCTGTTTTCGTTTAAAGAGTGTATATGAAAATTGGATAGAGGACGCCTAGAAAACGGCGTCTGAAAGCACAATCGGATCCCGAATGACTTATTTACAATTCTTCATAAATATTACATCTTGAGCAGCACACACACAACAAGAAAATGAAACTTGAGATAAAAGTGCTGGAGAACGCGAAACTTTAATCAACGGTAATAATTCTGACGCAAATAGAAAATTCAATCAAAAAAGAGACCATTCAATCTATATCATTATTTTAATAAAATCGTATGAAAACGTGTTAGAATTCATGGGGAAAACTAATAATTTTTTCCTTATGATTAGAAATAACGTTGTAAACATATGGACATGAAAGGAAGAGTGGACAGTCTGTTTATAATACAGTAGTTGTATTTATATGCTCAGTCAATCGCAATGAAGTTAAAGACTGGGCACAAAAAACCTGCCTAACGGTAATGAACAATGCATCACACAAGCCGAAAACCAAATAAAAAATGTTTATTTTTCAAACTATCTTCAAATTGAGACTACGTCGTTCTTTAGTACAAAAAACGTCTCTAAAAATCGCTTGAATAAAAAGAGACAAAATCTTGTCTCAATGCTTTGTTCTCCAAACTCATTTTAAGAGACTTTACTACGGAAACTTAGAGTGGTCTCAAAGTTTGCAGGTGCACAACCTCTTAAAAACAGGTCACATCTATTGTATTTAAAGCATTAAAAAATTAAAATAACAATACACAATACTGTATGAAACAACCTTTGGACAATAATTTGCCTTCGCCTTCCCTACAGTTAATATTCATTACTGTATTAATATTCACGACAACAAAAAGTGTCTTTCTCTACCACGATAGTACGGGTAGCGATGAAGCGTTTGTTCTAGAACAAAGATTTTCACTATTCTTCGTTCTAAACCAGCTTTAGAGAAATGCAGATACTCTTTCGCTGCAAGTTGCAGGGTTTTGTCGTCGTCGTGATTTTTCATATTTAAAACCTTGTTCTGAGAAAAAGGAATTCTATTCAGGTGAAACGAATTTTATTAAGAAGAAACGATTTCATTTTAAATAAAACGATTGTATTTTGCATAAAACGAATCTAAACTATTTTCAAGTTCATTGAATTGTTACGATTTTGTAACTTTTTCTTTTTACGACTTTGCATCAGATACGATTTGAACACGATTTTGTATTTCCAAAATGGTTTTGTAACTTTTCTAGAAACGAATTATTTTAAAACGATTGGAACAAAATTTGTACACCGTCCCGAATATAGCGGTGTCCCTAATAATGCATGTCATCTCTGTTTGTTTACATTTTACGCTACCATTTTACGTTTGCTATGATATATAATGAGTCAATACGGGAAGTATTGTAACCGGTTTGGCAAGGCGTCCTAAACCAATGAAAACGCTCCATTTCCGTATTGGACCAGTCTCAAAAAACCTTTTCCACCACTCATTTTTAGCCCATTAGACGAGTTGATTGATCAACTTGGTGGACCCGCATGCGTCGCTGAAATGACCGGCCGAAAAGGTTTTATCGGACGTTTTGACCGTAAATGTAAACCACAGCACATCCCACGTTCATCTTCCAGCGGTGGCAGTAGCGGCGGATCTATTCATACGGCAACCGAAAGTATCAACGTTAAAGAGGTACTACACTTAGTGATTTAAAAAAATTCAATCCGGAGCGGACTAAGTCAAGTCAGTCAGTCAGGAAACCCTACCAAGGTTAAAAAATTGGTCCATTGATTAAAAGTAGTATCTCTCTCGCTTATCTTTTGGAGTTTCTTTTTACCTGCAAAGGATCGAAGCTTCATTTCGGCGTACGGCGTACAAACTTTCGAATTTTGCGAAAGTTTATGCTCGCAAAAAATTATCTTTCCAAATTCGCTAATGTCAATGTTGTAAATTTCGCGATTTTTCTACCTCGTGAAACTTTCTGCTTGCGAAAGTTTGTACGCCTAAGGTAGTTGCAAACATCGTCACTTTCAACTTGCATTTTTTTCTTTTTTGTGTTTTCAGAGAAATGCGTTCATGAACGGTGACAAATTCGTTGCTATTATCTCAGATGCAGCCAGCACAGGTAAGGCCTAATTTAGGCTTAGTTTAACCGGCTGTTTTTTTGCCGTGTCTGATCGAATCGTAAATTTTAAAAGTCGGCAAAAGATCGACCGTCAAAGTTTCGACAATACAATGACTTCTTACAATTCCTTTGAAGCAAAGTTTTTGACTGCCGTTCTTTTGTCGACTTTAATCGGATAGATTCGACACGTCAAAAGATCGACCCACTAAATCACCGAGTTAATTGCTTACCTGTAAATACCAACTCTACTGCTGCATTTTCAAACTCATTTTTATGTTCGATAAATCTATTGTCAAAACGTTCTAATGGTCATTCTGTTTCACAAATTGTTTTTTTTCTACGCGTCCCCGATCGCCTTCTCATCAGGATCGCCTGGTACAGGCTCATACTACAATAAGCAATGATGTCTTTCTTTCAGGTATATCTCTACATGCGGACATTCGAGCCGGCAACAAGCGGCGCCGTATGCATATCACTGCAGAACTTCCTTGGAGTGCAGACAAAGCTGTACAACAGTTGGGAAGATCACATCGATCAAACCAGACAAGGTGAGCAATTTGTGACTGTCGCGCGTAGGGTTTTTTTAAATGTCCTCCGTCAGAACCCCGCGCAGATGGTTCTTTTTACCAATTCCGTATTCGGATCTTTGAAGGAAAAAAATTTTCGCGGAATATTTTACCGCGAAAAAGTTCGATGTCCTGAATTTTTATCTGATGCCACCGGACGGATTATATCTTCTGAGAACAAAATCATGAACCTCTTAATGTCGAATGAAAAAATGGTCGAGACAATTTTTAATTCATAGAATTATATTAACCCTATTGGCATGAAAAAATCAAGAGAACTGAACGAAGTTCAACGACACCTAAATCTTTCGACTCGATTTATTAATTTATTAATTATAACCTTTTCTGGATTAGCTCTCGATTTGTGGAGTTAATAATCTATTACCATGATTTTAATGTTCCGGTCGGCTTTTTTATTTGGTATAACATTACACCCTACCTTTCCATTAACGTATCATGGTCTGGAAATCGAGACTAGGTCCACGGCCACTCGGCGATGTTTCGGACTGGGATTTCCTGGTAATCATAGTAATCACTCTCCATCAATTTCCATCTTGCTTCTTTAGCGGACCAATTTACAAATTGCTAACTTCTAATCTTGGCGGTGAAAGACGTTTTGCACCTGCTGTTGCCAGGCGTCTGCAATCACTCGGTAATAAAGGAAAATACAGTATTATTTTTGTTTAATATGCCCAGTCAATGTTCGACTTACAGATCTTTTACGAACTTTAAAATATGTAACAATGTTGCTTTTAATGTATTTTTGATTTCAACAAATTCATCCTAATGCATTTTTTAGCTTTCGCTGATTACTGATTACTTTTAAGATTTTTGAGACGGGAGAAGCCGTGGCTGCTGTTTTATAGTGTATTGTTTTGACTCGATATGCAGTCCTTAAAGAACCAAAAGATTACCTTTCAGATCTAACTATATCATTGTTTTGATACACAGGTGCAATAACAAAAGGTGACAGACGAGCGGCTACTGGTGCTGATTTAACTCAATTTAATTTCGATACGAATTATGGGCGACAGGCTCTGAAGACTATGTACGAAGCAATCGTAAAGGTATCATACTATTATATTCAATCACTGAGTCAATCAGTGTCGAGTTCCAAATTCGGTAAACATTATAGAATGCAACGTCTGCATTAAAAACCATATCTGAGCTACTTATGGAAAGTTAAGCCAGAAGTATCTCGTATCTGGTCACACCTACGTCCACTCTCGATTTTAATTATTTTAGTCTAGAATACGTCACATTGCAATGTTAAGATTCTATAATCTCGACATTTGATTTCAGCTTCAATTGTGTACCTGTGAGGATAACAGTGTACACTTATTATGATTCAGTAGGTTGGTTCTTACTCATATGCCTGTACTGTACATTTAAAAAAAATGTATTTACTACTTTTAAAGACGTGTATATCATTACAATGGAAAAAAGAAATTATGACCCTGTATTCGTTTCAACCTAAGATTTATATTTGTTTTTTAAGGGTGAAATGTGTCTGAAAATCTCAATGGCTAAAGTATTGCACAGATCTCCTGGAGGTATTTCTGGTCAATTGACGACACAGAATTTCCACGATACTTTAAAGGTAAATATTAAAATGAAATTCCCGTTGACATGACATGGACCTACACACCTGGAGCTCCTTAAATTCAAAATCCAGCAGGCACGGGACATTATATTAACGTCAGAACGTTATTTGGATGTTGAAACAATGTTAGAATGACGTTGTGTTTGTGTGTCTGATGGGAACATTACATAATCGTGCCAGGGCTTCGCGGTCTTTGGGGAGGAGTTGTGGTATAAATCTTCAATATTAATACTCTCTGATTGCCAGGTTTTTCCATCAAAGTACAAACTCTAGTAATTTAAATTCCCAGGGGACCAGAACAATTGTTCGATTTACATCAGTTTTCGAATTCTAGGAGTTTGATTAGATAGATCGATAGATAGATAGATATGCCCTCTGATGTCTCGGAATTGGTTCTACCCACTAGGGAGTAGGAATCTCAGCGCTGCCAGATATTGCAACCCTGCGGTTGCGAGCCGCAGAGCCATGGCGTATACAGAGACACTTGAACTACACGGGAGAACATACTGTTCTCGCAGGTGTAGAACCTCGTAAGTACCACAATGTCTGGAATATCTACCCACACTCTTGTATCAGAGTTATGGTACCCAAATTTCTTCACATGGCATGGGTTGACCCGGGCGAAGATACATTCACTTGCCAAAGATTTTGTACGAATTGTATGAATTTTCGAATTATATATAGCAGTTCGAATTACATTTAACTCAAACTGTATAATCTTTTTATACTTGAGACAGTATGGAGTGAGTGAACTTTCTTGTTCATTACTAGGATTGTTTGGTAGACATGGAGATTTTGGAGTCGAAAGGTGTTGGCTTCTCAGTCGCTGATAAACACGCAAAGGATGTCGGGAAATTCCTCAATCGAATCCTTGGCTTACAAGTACACAAACAAAACCTAGTAAGATCACTATCCTATACTCTCGAACAACCCTTCTGAAGTCGTTAAGATTTTTTTTGCATTGTTTTTCTGACTAAATATTATTAATATTGGAAGGTTTTGTTACTCTTTCCTTTTTGTGTATTTGGTTCGCTGCTTGCTTTTGTCTGTCTTTAGACTCTCTTGAGAACTCTCTTATTTATATCCTATCTTTTCTATGGTTCTTTCCCGTAGATTTTCTCGTATTTCTGTCAATGTCTGGAAGCCACTACGGAACTAGCCAAACGTGAAGGAAGGTAAAGATATGACATTTTTATTTTGCATTCTATCCCACGTAACATACACAATTATAGTCTCTAAAGCATATTATGTCGTCATTACAAAAAAACGACGGTGGCCAAGTGGTTAGAGTGCTCGCTTCCCGTTGTGGTTCAACCTCCAGCCGGGTCAGATCAAAGACTTGAGAACTGGAACTCGCTGCTGTCCTGCTTGGCACTCAGCATTAAAGGATTAGAGCGAGGGTAAGTGAAGAAATCCAGGGAAAGGAGTGGCGCCCTTCCCAAACTTCGGGTATACAGCTATTCGAAAAGGGAGTCTTCGGGTAGCCCTCGACTGCGATCGCAAACTTTTACTTACAGTATGTTAGATATCATGCCAGCCAAGCAGTTACCAGGAATATGTAAAGGTTTATGTTGTAAGACTCCATGACAATTTAAGATTCTTTCCAATTTTAATTCATTGAACGCTTGCATTAGATTGTATTAAAAAATACAGGATTGGGTGGGTATAAGCTTTTACTAATGTCACCGGGGCATTTTAACATCTTCAACGTCCGGACAGAAGTCTTACCCTCAGACAATCGTCGATTTGACCCCTCCGACATCCAAAATTACCCCGGACATCACCCAATTTCACATTTCTCCGGACAAATATCCCATTGTTCAACCCTTCCAGCCAGAATTCTGTTTTATCATTATTGTCATCTATTTCCCAGATACAACGATGGGGTTTCCGATCTTAAAGGTAATTCAATAGTCATCGGTGAAGAACCAAAAATTGTCTTCAAAGAAACTGATCTTGGTACCTCAATAACGAGGTTCGTATCTCTATTTTTCATCAAACATAATCACTAACCAACCAAAAATGTTAAACTCATAGGTGCCTTGGTACAGTGATTATCAACCTTGATTCCTGTACGGGAGACCAAGGTTCGATTTCCCCTTGCGTGGTTTTTTTTGTCTTTCTAGGTGCCACTACATTTCTCCCTCAAACATAAGCACTAACATATCACAGATGTGTGTCAACAGAAAATGACAAACACGTCTCTAAAACATATAAGCACCGTGATACAGTGATTATCAACTTTGATTCCTGTACGGGAGACCAATGTTCGATTCCTCTTGTGTTTCACTTGGGAAAGTGAGCGGACCTTTGTCCTGGTAAGGTCGCGAAAGGGTGACTAGCTGTCCATATAATTGCGAAAATGGGCTGAAAAAACCTCTTGCAACTGAAACCAAATAGAAAATAAGGATCTTTTCATTATTCCTGATCTTTGCCAAGCTCGGAAATGTTTAGATTAGATGTTTGTCAACAATCAGAAATATACAATCTGTAACCTTTTCGTTGTCAATTGCAATTATTTACATTTATACTTGGTTTCAGTTGCAGGAGGCTTTTTCGACCCTTTTTCGCAACTATGGACACTTTTTAGTTACTATCTCGTCAGCAACCTTGGACTGCCTACCCAATTCCCCTCACATGCATGGGTTAATCCGGGAAAAAGTTCGTTCACTTGCCAAGTGAACCGCCGCTAGTGGGAATCGAACCTTGGTCTCCCGTACAAAACTCAAGGTTGATAACCACTGTACCACGGCGCCTAAATTAAATTTTACTAATAGGGTGTCCAAATTTAATTATACCTTTTTAAAACACTTTCAACATTTACAGCATTTTGGGCAGTTTGGATCAGCTTTGAAGATTTAGAAAAAATTCAACATTTTATTAGTTTATTAGTATTTCTTTTAAATTCTCATTTATTTTCACTTTTTTTCATGAATTTTGAAATTCAAAGGCAAATTGTGGTCACAGTGATAAGATTCAAGCAATTCTCTTGGTACCATTGGAAAGCCCTTGGTCTCAGCTTTCGAAAACAGCAAGGCCATTTTGGCTGAAAAGCTAATGATTTTGAGCTATGGTCAAAAGACTGAGGGTCTTAGCTTGTTGCTTGTTTTTTTTTCGAGTTGCTAACAATTCACACTAACTAGTCACAAAGTAATGTGTTATTCCTTCATAATGCATTCCTATATTTCAGACCCTATTTAAAGAAGAGTTTGAAGAGACCAAAATAAGTTACTTACTTACTTACTATATAATTGATAATAGAGTAGTGCCGTAGATAAGAAATATATGAAGGGGGTCCATATCTTTAGTAGAAGAAGGCCTGGATATGACCAAAGAGCTAGGAAAAATTTGGATTTTTGCTTTTTGGATATAAATGAAAAATAAATTTAAATTTGAATTTCAGGCATGTGAAACTGCTAGTGGATCGTGGCTATCCATTTGAGAAAGCATGTAACATACTAAAAGCAAACGAAGGGACGGAGAATGGGTTTTATTGGTCGCGTCGTGAGCAATATGGAAAGAAGCTCTATCTCTTGGCTATCCAAAAAGAACGAATGCAACATTTGTTTACAGTGACAAGGTGAGATGTTGTTTGTACACAGACCCGATATCTAGGGAACATTTAAAAGTTAATTTCTGTACATAGAGGATATACTAACGATAGGCGTGAGGCGTGAGGCGTACTCTGGTAACATTTATTTACAGTGACAAGGTGAGATGTTGAAGGATGACATTCTTTTTCCTCGTTAACTTCAAAATTGAAATGTACGTTTTTAATAGCTTCTAACTCTTCGAGGTTCAGGCACCCCCGGGTTGTACTAGAGCTGTGGAGTTGTATTCTTGACGAGACTGTTGTCCTTTGCTGGATGGTGCCAAGTATAAGATAAAAAAGTCGTTCTAGTTGGTAACATTTCCATCAGAGAGAATAGTGGAGTGTTAATAGTAATCCGGGTTACCAGTGGCCAGGGAAAACCTGGATAAACCTTGATTGTGCTGTTTTTTGAAAAGGTCATGGAAAACTTGGAAAGCCAAGGAAAGGTTTTTCTTTCTAATATTTTAGGCTTTAGAGTAACAGATTATGAGCTCTACCCCTTTTTTTTACGCATGAACATATATCAGTTTAGACATTCCCAACTGCACTAGTGACAAAATATTCTTTAATTGCAATCCTTCAAAAAACCTTATTTCAATAGACCGAACACAGGCATGTCACAATTCGAAGAGGATCGAAATGATTTATTTTCAAAATACGAGAAAATCGAACCAGAAGAGACAGGTATGTTTGGTAGAAAACTGAAACTATCTTTTTTATTTGACCAAATGAGTTTGTCCACCAGCAATACACGTTTTTTTTATAAGAACATTGAAATTCGAAGAAGCCTTCTAATGTTCTTAGCTTTTTTGGTTTTAAGCCTTAAAATGTTCTTTTTTTTATATCCTTGATTCTCAAAAGCCTACAAATGTTCTTAACGTATTATTAATTTTTTGACCTCGAATTCTTACGTTCTCATATACTTTGTTCTTATAAAAACGTGTTTCAGAAAAGAAGTATCGATCATTCTCATAACCAGCTTCAACAATCGGTTTTGACTTTTGAATGGTGTCCTAACTCGGAACTTTATAGCACAAATAGTATAATCCGACTTAATTTCTTACCTTTTTTAACTCAAACTTTTTAAGTTGATTTTTTTAACTCGGACTTTTTCGAGCTTCGTCTATTAAATTTTGTTAATATTTAGAGGAAGGCTGGACAGAGCAGTACGATAACACTAAAGAACATTGCATTCACGGAGAAAGTTGTAAACACAAAGGGAGTTGTTTTAGTGAGTAGAATACGTTTAGGATACGCTTTCTACCGTTATTTTTCTACTTTCAGAATGTGGTACCTTGGTTTTCTTTCGGAGGCCGGAGCACCCGGGAACACCCTTCCTTAATATGCAAACTAAAGATATCAGAAAATATTTTCGTTATTTTATATTTTCTTTCGTATTTCAGTCGGCTCAAGAATCAGTGAAGTGCATCTGATCACTGGTCGCATTCTATCTATTTTGCCGGCTTTGGAATTGACCGTTGCTAAATTCGCATACGCTCTGCAGTTACCGTAAGTACAGTGTAAACTTGCGAACACAGTCAGGGACGACCCGAAGGCTCCCTTTTCGATAGCTGTCTACCTGATAGTAGGGGAGGGCGCCACTCCTTTCCCTGGATTTCTCAGGACAGCAGCTAGTATCTGTTTGCAAGTCTTTGATCTGACTCGGCTGGGGCTGAACCCACACCCTTGCGAACACTCTAACCACTTGGTCACCGTCGTAGCCACAGTGTTAAAGGCAGCGTAGGTGCCTTAGTACAGTGGTTATCAACCTTGATTCCACAGTTCGATTCCCACTTAAGGCAGAAATGAACGATTCTTTGCAACGTTTGAGGGAACTTCAGTAATTAGTTCATGGTTGCTGACGGGATGCTAACTAAAAGTTTCCATAGTTGTGAAAATGGACTCAACTGCAACTAGAATCAAATAAACATGAAATTAAAGAAAATACCGGGTGTCTCACAAAAAAGTAACTATTCTTTGCCACGGCATGACGTCAGAATTGGGGGAAAACATAACACTTACTAAAGATTAATTATGTGTTTTCAGTAAACAAAAACTTTTAGTGAGTTAAACCGTAGTGTTTGTTGTCCCCTCAAAATGATTTAATCTTATTATTGGTTGGAAAGTATATCACAAGACTTTCCGTGGCGAAGAATTTTTGATTTGATATAGTGAGCAAACAAAGAAATTTTTTCATAATTTTTTTCTTAATCGCATAGAGGAAAGGCTAAAAAATATGACAATTTTTGGCAATGTTTAAAAAAAAAGTTTGGTATAAACACTAACATAATGCCTAATTTGATACCCCTTTTTGACATATTTTTGCATGGGCTGCAAGTCTAGGAAAAAGTTATTTATAAAACATCGCATAATTCAACATCTAGTACAAAGCCACAGTTCTTTTGCCACTAGCCAGTTCTTTCATAAGCGGGACTAAACCTGCAGGAGACCTCCCTAATTAAAAGTTTTATCGTTATAAAATGTTATTGTTGTATATATAGTCGTGAATTGCGGAATTTGCGGGTAGTCCGTGTCGAGTTGGATAACGGACAGCGCTTGGTTGGACTCAGGTATCCACATGTTTTGATTCCTGATGCGGAACAGTATTTAACGGAACAGAAGAAGATCGGAAATGCCGGAACAGTAAGAACTCTTTAAACATTTTTTGGTTACATTCTTTTACTGGATTTGTTTTCCATTTCTTAAATTGCCTTCGTATTTTGGATCCCGCTATAATACAAACACCTTGTTTTTTGAACCTATCTGGAGGTCCTATTAAGGGCTCTCACCATAGTGAAAAATTGGTTTTGGAATTTGAAGGCAAAACCTTTCGTTTTCACCTTCTTGACATTTTTAGGAATAGACTGCTTTTGAAAAAATACGTGAAAAAGACGTTAATCATGTACTTTTTTTTTTAAATACTTAATCTCGATGGGTAAAAGGGCTTTTTCCGTCGGATCTTTTCTAAAGTACTCACAAATAGTTGTGTTATTTAGACTTTTGCGGAAAGTTTTTCTCATCCAATGCGTGAAAAGTTATGACTGAAAGCTATGAGTGAAAAACTGATGAAAAACGAGATTTTAAGACAAAGAAGCTGTTACAAAAACTGTCTGCAATTTATTTTTAGTTCCAAAGTAGACACGTCATCTGAACCAAAGAAAAATTTAAAATGTTCATTTTTGACCGAAAATAAGGTCCTCAAAGTTGAAATACTCTTCTTCCCAAAAGTCTTCAATTTTTTCTTCATAAATTTTTTTCGTTGATGCGATTTTTATATTTTTATATGTATAAATGATTGGCCTACTTTAAAGGCCTATATAACGTTCAAATTAACATTTAATGCATCACAGATTATGAAAGTTTACTACGGTCAGAGCTCTTTATAAATAGCTCAGGCAAATACCTTTACTCCGCATGGGAACCGTTTAAAAACTCTTAATTTTTTTTTCAGAATAAATAATATGCAAGCTCGAAGGGCTAGATGTGATGCCCCCATCGTCCGCAGGCAATAAAACGTCGAATGTGATTTTTGCCGACGGATTGAATCTAGTGATTTTATTGTTTTGAAATCACAAAGCTAAATTTGTTTCTTTATATTTTCCTCAAATAGTTTACCAATGTTTACTGTGCTTCGAAGGATGGCAATCTTGTTCACAATGTTAGCTGAATACATCTTGTTAAAGTATGTTATATATATAATACAGTGTACTTTAAAAGAAGATAATTTCGCGGAAAGAAACTTTTGCGTTCTTCGCGCGTTTTGGTCAAATTCGCGAAAGTTTATTCTCGTGAAAAAAACTTTTTTTTTGTAAATTCGCGAAAATTTATCATCCACGATACATGAAACATGAAAAAAAAATTTTGAATACCACCAAAATGCTATTAATCAATACCGATGGAGGCTAAAATCTAAATATTTCACATTATTGTGCCTATTAAAATTTAAATATTTTACTTGAACAAGGACCCATTCGCGAAAGTTTGTTCTCACGAAATTCAAGAATTTCGCGAATTTTTTGACACGCAAAAGTTTCTTTCTGCGAAAGTTTCTTCTTTTAAAGAAATGTTTAGTATCTTGCTCAAACTAGCCTGTTCCAGAGTGAAATTGTTACTGACATTTGAACTGCGTTTTCTTTTAATGTACGGGGACACGGAATAACATTTTTCATGCGATGGCAACAAAATAATATTTATTGCGAATATGCAATTTGTTTGCAACTTTTTTGACTAAATGCTTTGGTTGCTGCAACAAAAAGAAATATCAAATCGATTTGATATTGTGTGCCCACACCTTGAGATAATTTTTTTGCAACATTTTATTTTATTTTAACCAATCAAAGTCGTTTATAAAACTCAAAAGAAAATTATGACATAATTTTTTTTTTTAACATGTCTCGGGTTCCATATTATACAATGGTTCTTATCCATAATAAAATACTTAAGCTAAATAAATATATAATTAATGAAGTAAAAAGGTTATAAAATTGAAACAGAAGTTAAATCA
>JAUJPO010049350.1:0-20581 GCA_032270745.1 Tiaropsis multicirrata
CTTTTTCCTAGCTGGGAAAAACGAAGTTTTCCCATAGGAAAAACGAAGTTTTACTACCTAGTAATTTACATTTTTTTCCCTGTGAAATGTTACGTAAATTATTGGGGAAATGACGAATGAATGCCACACATTACCCTCATCTACTACACTGATCTAGTGTTTTCTCTTTTACATTTTAAGTTATGAGCCAGTTTGGGATTGACTAGCAAATTTGATCAATTTAAATTTGAGGGGGAAAATGAGGATTTTCGTTAAAGGTATATTAATATAAAAACTTTTCCAGAAAAGTATCATGCAGGGAGCATGGCAGATATAAATAAGCTTTATAATTTATTGAGATCTTTACTGAATATAACAAACCAAATAAAAAACTTCGATAAGGTTCAAGGAGGTTGAGGTTGGGTCATATCCTGCCTGTCGGACAGCAAGCCGAAATTTATTCAGGTTGGTATTGTATTAAAACATGGTGAAAGCTTATCGTGTTTTAGTTAGCTTTTTAAGTGGTGTGAAAAATGCAGGGGGGGGGGGGGTCACTAAGCTTGACGACCAACGGGGAGCCCGGACTTCGGAAAATGGATCCTGTCAGAGACTATTATTTGAGAAGTTGTTCGGTAAATTTGCCTGATGCTTGGATCCTGTCAGAGACTAGAAGGATAAAATTTCTCAAATTTCTCACAGTTTTTGGAAAAAAGTGCTAAAATTTCAAAAAATTACTTTATCAGAGAAAACATTTTTTACTTTGACGCTTTTGGGCCCCTGTCAGAGACTTAGGCCCCGCTCTAGGCTCTCCCAGGCTAAACCAAAGGTAATTTGACGGGAGTGTAATGGAGTGAATGAGTAGTTCTTATTTATCTATAATTTAATTTCAATATTATATAAAACTCTAAATTTTATGGTAGTCAAAGTTTAGATCAAAGTCGACATCATTCACAGGAAATTGTCTTGCCAAGACGCATAGAAAGGTCATTGACTTCGATTTTGATATTCCTGTGCAAGAGTTGGTTGAAACTCTCTTCAAATTAAGTGAACTAAATGTTATGGTCACATTGTAGGAGTCAGTAGAAGAAATATTGATAGCTTCAAAAGCGATAGATACTGGATATCTTTTAGCGTCACCTTTTTCTGACACGTGCTCCGTGTTATATATTTTACGAACAAGTAACCCTAGGCTATTAGAAACATACTCGTAAACCGATTCATCGACATTCTCTTTGCCAAAAAGTTCGTAAATTTGAGAAGTCCGTATTGAAGATAAGTCTTGGAAAGCTAGACTGTCGGTAGTTTCTTTAGGGTTAATGTCGCAAATGCAGAAACGAAATTTCGTGTCAGCATCGCTACATTCCCGATATTCGCCAAACGTCGATATCCGATCATATGATAAAAGTTTCGCTTCAAAATTATCCAAATATTGAGCATTCTTGAAACTGATTTCAGTATTGACTCTCTCTTCAGTATTCTTAGAGCCCTTACCTGGAATTGAGGTTATGTCAAACGTTAAAGTGACACTATCGTATGTTTTTCGTTGCATGACGTTTTGAAAGCTAGTCGGTAGTAATCGTTTACATTTTCCGTTAAGAGACGAAGAAGTGATCATGTTATTGATCTTTCCGATGGCAAATTCAACAAATGGCATTAAGTCTGTACTGTTTACAACAGGTGAATCCCATCCTTGGCAAACGCACAAATTTGGCATTGCCATCTCGATATCTCCACAAGAACGGTTTGCGGGTATTAAATCTAATAAGCCTTTCTTTGAGTGCTTTTTATCAATAATCGTTTTAACTGTGTGGTGGACGTCAATCAAATTCACTAATCGATGTTGGTTCTCCTTAAGATGTTTCATTCCTTTTTGGCCTAGAATCTTTTGAACATTTTCTGGTATCACCATCAACAGTGTAGGGTGGAATTGCTCATATCGCCCATCGAGCTCTTCAAAAACATAACTGGTGTAGGTATTACCGTGATCACTGAACAATATAGTTATAGTATTATCCGCTTCGACCATCCGTTGGAAAAATGTTTTTAAGATTTGATCAACACCTTGTATCCGTAGTCCACCTTGGTCGTGTCCGATGTTTAAGACGGTAAAGCTGAATAATGGGTGATCGAAATGTTTTGTCGATGATATTCTTTTGGAGAGGTATTCTAAGAAGTAATAGTCAATATTGAGGCCATTGTAACAGATTTGATCTCGTGTGTTGAAAATGTGCTTTTTGTACGGTTGATGGATATCGATCATTTTGCAGGAAGAGAATGTCAAACCTAGAACGATAAAAAAACAACGTTAATAAAGGGGAAAACTTCGTTCGGGAATATTTTTCCCTAACTAGGGAAAGATTCGTGACCGGTGTCACCGTAGAATTATACTCCCCAAAATTTACACTCCCCAGTCATAATTTACTGGGAAATTATGACTCCCGGGAGTTTAAATTTACGCGAAAATAATGACTCCCTGCAGGAAATTTTTACTCCCCTGAACAATATACCAAAAATGAAATATTGGTATATCTCGATCGACATTTGGTTTCTTATCCCTAACTTAGATTCTTAACGTGAAAAAACGAATACGGAAATTTTGGATCAGTCTGGAGGTCCCAAAAATTATTGTTTTTTGCTCAAATTTGGGACACTTGTTGCTTGGGTAAATATATGGGGAGAATGGTTTCATCTTTAGAAAATTTTGACTTTTGGAGCCTGGAGACGATTTTTTTGCCAAAACGATGCTTAAACTTTAGGCCAGCTTGTGGTCAGATTTGGCTTAAGTCTTTCACTTGTTCGTTGGGTGAATATCTGGGGTAATTATTTTCATTTTCTTTTTGTTTTAGGGGGGGGGGGGGGTTGGGCTGGGGACGACATACTGTATTTTGCCAAAATGAGCTTAGAGTTTTGGGGAAGCCTGGAAACTCATCAGATTTAGATGATACTGGAAAAAATGAAGATGCGCCCAGTGCGGTACGCATGTTCGATTATGAAACGAGGTTTCTTACCTGTCTTACCCTTTTATGTGATCTTTCAAATACATTTATCATTTATCGCATTTAAGTCAATTCAATAATACCTGACCCAGTGGGAATATAAAAAGTGGGAAAGGAAAATTAAGATTAAAATATTGCAGTGGGGATAGCATTCTTTGTTTTTTTCAATCAGGGTGAAATTCTTGGCGTTCTGCTAGGGACGAGAAACTTTTACAGGACGAGAAACTTTTACAGTACGGCCCACCGTTCCCATCACTCCACCGAGCAAGTGAGAAGGGGATGTTCGATGTAATAAAATGTCGATGAGTGCTAACCGCACTGGGCTCAACTTCAGTATTTTTCGAAATATTCGAAAGCGCAATTGTAGCTTTTACAAATATTTCATTTAAAATGCAACTCGTACCCAGGACCCAAATATAGAAAATTTTCTAAAATATGAAAGAATCACCCCCAGGTATTCACCCAAGGAACAAGTGTACCAAATTTCAGCCCAATCCAATGATGTTTGGGCTCTCAAGGCTGCCCAAAAGGTTTAGCCTCGTTTTGGAACAAAACTCGTTCCCAGAGCCTAAAATTGGAAATCTTTAAAAAATGAAAAAAACATCCCCCAGGTATTCACCCAAGGAACAAGTGTACCAAATTTCTGCCCAATCTGATTATTTTTGGGCTCTCTATACTTCATAAAAAAGTCAAATTTTACTGGAAAAAAAACACTCCCCTGATTAAAAAAACTAATTTTGCAAGATAAAGGGGAGTTATTTTTTCCATAGTGGAGTAATTTTTTCCCAGGAAATTATTACTCCGGGAGTCTTTTTTCCCCGGGAAATTACAACTGTGGGAGTATTTTTTGCGGGGAGTAAAAATATACGGTTACACCGGACAATTACCTCCCCCCCCCAATTGTCCGATGAATGCCTATATTTGAAATACCGGGTGGGCCAATAAAAACGCAACATGAATTGAATGTAATATATCTTTAAAGGTAGTTGAGCTATGTTCATAGATTTTTCTTTGGCTTGTATTTAATAATTTTGATCATTCTCTCAAAATCCTGAAGAAAAAGATTTTAAAAAAATACAGGGATTTCAAGGAGAGTCTCTATTTACAACTTGTTACAAAATTGACGTCAAAAGAAGTTGGCGTCCGAAAGTTATATTTATTATAATATAATTATAATTTCAGTAGCTTATACACAATCAAAATATAAATCAGTAATGGGCTCAGGTCCGCAAACTAACCAGACAAGCCCTTTAAAACACACATGTCGAATAGTGCAGAGAATACCCTGGGAACGAGGTTGTGGTTCTGCATGACCGGTTGCGCGAATGACCAACAAGCCCTCTCATATTTTTGTTCATTCATTTTAGAGACATTTTTGTGACGACATAGACGTTGATCCCGCTCGTATTACAAACTTTTTCAACCAAGTTGTCAATCAACCTCAAATGGATAAGCATAGTGTTCTTATTTTCAATCTTGGTGCACATTTTGTAAAGGTAAAATTATTAATGGAGTTCTAGCCCACTAACGCCATAAATGAAATCAATTATCCTTGAATCCGGCCAGTTGCTTTGTCCCGGGACGATGCCAAGTATTTTTCTCCTTAGACACCCCCACCTAAAGTTTGTTGCAAAAAGATTGTCAGTAAAAATCTCCTCCATGTAGAAACCAGGACATTGTCACTTGCTTACTTTTTGTTTCTTTTGCCCTACCCTGGTTTCTACAAATTAGCGGTTTTACATACTTTAGATTCAGGCCTGTTCGCTACCCCTATGCTAGTTCCATAATACGATATGCGAACTTGGTCGGTTTCTCCCTAGGAGTCTCCCTTGGTTACTAATCTGTTTTTATTTTTATAAGCATAACGCTTATAAGCATATTGAAACATGTATTGAATCCTTTAAACTATAGAACTATTAGTGGGGAAAAGAACTTTGCCCGATGCTGGGAGAAGATTCTCTCGAAATGTAGCCAAACGTTAATAAATCTCGTGATCCAAGCCACGATAAACTTCCAATATGTATATTACTGGGTCGACAAACTCAAACGTATTTAAATTGATAAATCTATTGTTTCAGAACTTGTCAGAACAACAGATGATAAGCATATTGACAAGGGCGACTCTCAAATTATCATATGCTTATAAAAACATGTATTTCTATAACAAAACAATACGACCATTTCTTTCTACTTTAGAACACATCATTTCGAAAATATCGGCGGATTATGAACCGTTTGTTAGAGACGTTGAAAACGTTCCCAGGTCACGTGATCTGGAAAAGTACGACCGCAATTCATAAACAAGATATCCGCGTCATGGGTGCTTTCCGTAGATATCTCACAAGTCAGGTAATTACAAATTGAAAAATTTTTGTACAAAAGTCTCTAAAAATTGCTTGAATAAAAGAGACTAATTTTTGTCTCGATGCTTCGTTCTCCAAACTCGTTTAAGAGACTTTACTACAGAAAACTTCAATGGGCTCAATTTGGCAGCTCCATAACCTCATAGTGTGTAAATCTAACCCTTTTTTATTCTTAGGGCCTGTTGTCAGACCGATCTGAGATTTCACACCATTTAAAAAACCATTTAAAAAAGGGATTAAATTCAAAAAGGCATTCTGTGCATGTGCTTTTATTGCTTTGAAAGAACCAAAAAAAATGTTTGTGTCAACATTTATAAGGTTTGGTCCGGAAAATTGCTACGACCACTCCCGATCTGAAAGATTATGTAAACAATGCAGAAATCCATAACGGCCCGTGATTCCAGATTGCTCCGAGTTCCATGGAAATGGGCTGTTATTACTGAAGTATTTGAAATTCAAGCAATTCATATCAACAGATAGTTGCTCCCCCTTTGAAATGTTTTGACCACTATATTGCGAACATTTTAACTTTGTTACGACACTTCAACTAAACAAAACCTATGACGCTCGATTTTCTGTTTCGTTTGCGGAGAATGGTGACTGTATCATCAATTACTCAGGGCGATATCTCATTTACATTTTCCATACTCGCCGTACTCGTGCTCGTCGTCGTCCCCTGATTTATCTCACAATGTATTACCTCGCCGGGATGTTAATTCGGAACAGTTTAAACAAGCAGCACAACCAAGCATGCACAGGACGGTTTTAATGTTGTTTCCACGATTTTTCGACGTTGTTTCGTCGATTTTTCGACGTTAATACATTGTAAAGACGTTGAAAAAAATGCCTTGTGTCTGCTGGGATGGAAGAAGACGTTTTTTAAATTTCGCGGAAATTTTAATACCGGGGTCGAACTCCGAATATGTTTTTCGCGACATTTTGATTTCGCGTTTTTTCGAACTCATGCAATAAAGAATATTTCTACATTTTAGAGAGTGG
Organism: Tiaropsis multicirrata; assembly: GCA_032270745.1. Classification (NCBI taxonomy): domain Eukaryota; kingdom Metazoa; phylum Cnidaria; class Hydrozoa; order Leptothecata; family Tiaropsidae; genus Tiaropsis; species Tiaropsis multicirrata. Next base: position 6,338 of record JAUJPO010049350.1, read on the forward strand.
AGTTATTCAACGCATACTCCAACTCAATGATTTGCACACACGGTCATCATCTATTGGACATTTATCCATTGACAGCCTCGTTTCCAAATGGAACTAAAGATGGCGTCCATTACCATAGAAACGCACACCAACCGATGGAAAAAATGATGCTCAATTATTTCTCATTCTAAACATTTGTACATATAAAAACACGCGTTCACTTCTCATTTACTTATACTAAATACAACTTCTTTACAACAAATCGTCTCTAAAAATCGCTTGAATAAAAGAGATAAATTTTTCGTTCTCAACACTCGCTTAAGAGATTTTACTACGGAAAACTAGATGAGTGGTCTCGAATTGGCAGCTCCATAACCTCAAGGTATGGCAGAAAAAAAACTTACATTTTATCATAATTGATAACTGTCTCCACAACATACAGTACCTTCATTTACATCGTCCTTCCATGTTTATGGATTAACTTTTTTCATCGAATACATTTCCATTCCAATTATCAGCCTTGTAAATGTTTTGAAATAACTTTCACTAGAACTAAAGAAAATAGAATGTAATATAAACATCTAATTATTTGTCTTGCAGTGGAATTTTAGCCTTGGGAGGGGATATGTGAGGCCTTAAATGGAAATACATTTATGGGTTGGCAAGAGCAAAATAAGTAAGGAGGTAAGGAGCGCAAAATTCGACTTTTGGTTTCAGTAAGCGTGGAAATGTAAAAACTGTTAATACCACTGTTTTTTTAACCAGAATTTTTCTTGGATTTCAAGATTTTAAAATAAACTTTTTTAAGGATTTGTTTCAGTTAAATTATATGAAATCCTCAAAAGTTCTGACACAAAAGTTTTGATTTTCCTATGATTTTTCTAGTCCACAGTTTTAATACATTCAATTGCAATTTTAGGCCCAGCATCCAATATACAGTACACATATACCATATTGTCTTCCATGACACATTATTGAACAAATAATTGTACTCTGGATATTCCTTATCATAATAAAAATGGAAAAGCACATAGTTTTTAAATTTAAAAAAAGGTATCGCAAAGTTAAATACATGCTACAATTGTAGGGTTTGGCTAAAACCTGTTGCAAAAAGATAGTCAGTAAAGATTTCTTCCAAATGTAGAAACCAGGACAGTATCTTTTTTTCTTTTTGTTTCTTTAGTGTCATCCTGGTTTCTACATTGTCATTTGTGACAGACTTTGGGTTCTTTGATAAAAAAATAGCAGGAAATCAATTTTTTTAAATGTAATTTAAAGTCCCTAAGAATGATTTTATTGCATTTTAAAAATTAGCAAAGCCCAATTAGAAAAATTATATTCATCATATTTGTACAAAGAAAATTTTCAAAAAAAATAATATGTAAATATCTAAAAAATCAAAAATAATATTAAAATGAAATTTTGTGTTGATCAGGCACATACAAATACCCCTGTCTCACTTAAACTATGAATGAAAAACTCTTGGCCAGTGTGAATAACAACCATCAACCGAGTTTTTTTCACTAAAGATTTATTTAATTTCAAAGTAGTTTAAATTCTTTTGTTTGGAAAATCAGTGGGGATGATAAAAACTTTCACTGGAAACTTATTTTTGAACCCATTTCTCAGGGTGGAGGTGACGTATACAATTTCTTTCTTTTTTGTTGCTTAAATAAAGATTGAATGTGAAACACTTTTGAACTGAGAGTTAAAACTGTCTCAATAACATATATAATGTCAATGTGGTATGGTTGAAGTGTAATATTGCCCATTGTTCCGTCTACTAGACTCTAGAAATTAAAATTTGTAATATTAACAGAAACAAAGCCTATTTTTAAGAAAATTTTAATCTAACAGTGCCATAGCCAGAGATGGCGTTAGTTTGTGTTGGAGAGCATACGTTTTACGATGCATCAATTATTGATTCACATTATTAAAAAAATGACTTAAAAAATGTCGTAAAAATTTGCACTCCTAAACAAATTTTGCGCCATCCCTGGCTATGCTACTGGATTTACTAAATAATCATCATAAAAATTCTAAGTAAAGAATGATCTAAATTATCTTAATATTTTGAAATAAAAGTAAAGAAACAGAACTTTTCGTCTACCATCGACCATCCATTCCCAATATTAACAACATTTCTTTTTCTTCTGTCCATTGTCTTGATCTAGACTATGAGTATTGCCAGATAACTGAATTGTATTTCCCCCACCATTGTTTTCTAACTCGCCATCAGTCAAATCCTCAAGTAACTGTTTTGTCAAAGCAAGAAATGCTGACTCAACATTTGAGCCATTCTTAGAGCTTGTCTCAACGGCAGTTAGATTCATACGGTCAGCAAAAACTTGAACATCCTGTTTATTCACTTTGCGATGTGATTCTAAATCAATTTTAGTCCCTATAATCATTTTCTTCGCATTTTCATCAGCCTGGTCTGTGGCATCTGTTAACCAATTTCCAAGTCTCATAAAAGAGTCAGGATCTGTGATATCATATACTAAACAAATTCCATGAGCTCCTCTATAATAAGTGTTCACGATTGTGCGAAATCTCTCTTGTCCAGCTGAGTCCCAGATATTCAATTTAACTGTTTTCCCCATCAGTTCAACGGTACGTACTTTGAAATCTACACCGATAGTGTTCACATAGTTTTCAGTAAAGTTTTGATCAACGAATCGTCTGAGTAAACATGATTTACCAACCCCAGCCTCTCCAACAATAATGATTTTAAACACAAAATCTGCTGCCATTTTTTAACACTTTTATCTTTTTCTATTTCAAAAATCTAAAGGCGATAAAAATATATATGAGAAATGTTTTAAGAAAGTCAATTGAAAAGAATTGTTGTTGAGTAAGCATCTTGTTATTACCCCAGGGGTGTCCTAGATTTACCCAAATTTACGGGGTAATTACCATAGATGACCCTATCTCCGTCACCCTGGTCTTAACTCTTTCACCCCTATCTTTGTAAGGTTGTTCTCTCTGTTGGTGAGCTTTTTATTGTAGGTGGAACTGGGTGGAAAGATATAAGGTCAAAGTTTAAATTTTAACTTTCAAAGGGAGCCAATTGATATTGGCTGCTAATTAAAAGGGGTGACAGAGTTAGGGCAGGGGTGACATAGATAGGGCTATCTACGGTACCGTAAAAGTGCCTAAGTCCGTCTCCCCCTCCCTTATTCCGTCAGGTAGAATAACGAAGCAGCAAAATAAATCAAAACAAACCTTGAATACAGATTTCTCAGAAATACACAGAACTACCAAAACAGCAACCAAGCGGTGAAATGAACAACAAACCATAACGCGCTTTTTATGTTTACAAATTCTGAAATCGGAAAATCAGATTCCAACATCGGAAAAAACTCCTGATTGTGGATACCGATGAATAAAATTAATGACCAGATTATTTCACCGGTGTAAGCAGAAGTATTATAAACAATTGACCGAACAGTTGATCAGTAGTTTTAAGCTTATAGCATAAATTTAAAGACCGTAAATAAATATGCAATTTTCCGCAACTTATTGGTTTGATGTTCAAAGAAAGGGTGGTGTTTCAAGTTTAGAACATCAATTTGACGTTCACCATGGCAAGATGAGTATGAATGTTTTCCCTAAGGGAACCTAAAACAAGCATTAATTCAATAATATGGCTGGGAAATTGACAACGCAGGTATTTTAAGAATATGATGGCGCATATTATAATGCTATAATTTAATCACAGAGTATTCTTCTGTTGAACCTGACTTAGTCTGTTGTTACCTAACCAAATAGATAGGAGGATTAGATTTCTCCTCCTGGAATGTCAATCTAATATGTCAATAATTATGTGTCAAGAGAACCACTTTTCTCGTCCAGCAAGCAGAATAGATCTTAAGACAAAGAATATAAAGAATATAAAGTTAAATTGATCCATAATTCCTGGACTACTGCTTACCTATTATCATCCATCCTTGATTCTCTATATAGCCATCAATTATTTCCAAGTAACTGTCAATGGTCAACACAGTGATCAGCTTTGTTTTTAATCAGACATTTTGAACCTTGCGTTTTAAAAAACCGCGAAAGAATTCGAGCCTTAAGTTCTTGGAAGACGCTGCAAAGTCGCATTTCTTTCGTTTAGAACGAATTTGATTGGAGGAAGAAAAATCAGATAAACAGCGACCTCGATAACGTTGTTTTAGTGAATTTGATTGACGTCACATTGACGTCAATGTGGATGTTCGCTCTCTGAGTCAGGGGGGTAAGCAAACTGACTTTTCCACTCAATCAAAAAATATTCACGTACAAATTAAGCTGTTTCCGAAACAGATTCTTTTTCAATTGTGAGTGTGAGTAGAAAATTTGGAAAATAATTTTTCTCATCAACATTTTCAGCTACTAAGAAACTGCAGAAACTGTAACACGAGGATCGGGGAAAAAAAGTTAGCAAAATGTTTTATTTATTGTCAAGGTTACCATACGGCTTTAAACATTCTACTTTCTCTTTTTTGCGGCCAAGTTTTGAAACCACTGCAAAAAGATATGATGACACACATTAAAAAATGAAATCTAATTCAAAGTTTTGAAAGCACCAAAAAATGTAAAACTGGTTTCGATTCGGAGGGAAATTCCTAGCATTTACTAATTTATTCGATTTCAAGTCGGGCACTTATTGCATAATTGCCACCGGAGCGAGCGCAGCGAGTGAGGAGGCACTCATAGTTTCACGCAAGATATTGGAAGGTAGTTTGGAAATTTTGCGCGCGCGACTTGTTTTGTCAACGTACTTTTCCGCAATTTTTCCGTCCGTAATATGCAGTTTTCATCCGGGCAATATTATGTTTGTTTGTTTTTAATAGCAGACGCCGCGGACATTTTAGTCCGATTTTGCCCGGGGTTTTTAACCGCTTATTGCTTATTATAGAATTTTTCCAATCGCAGGAAAGGTGTAACCAGATTTTGTAGTGGAAAAGCTAGAACGACCTAGGCATGGCCCGGACATTTCCGGGCCTCTAGATGAATTAAAAATTGAGAAAAGCCCGAGCATGGAATTGTATTTAGCTTTTTGTTGTTTTTGGCAACCTATCGGTTGTATTTAATTTTGACTTTTAGAGGTAAGATAATATAATATACTGATCAGGTCAATGAGTTGATGTTTTAAAGATAACAGGTTAAATTTTAGATGTAAAAATTAAAAAACTGATCAGGTTTTTATTTATATAAATCCGATAGTTTTTGAGCTTTTCCCATCGTTTTCATATATTTTATTACGTTTGTTGTTGTTTTTGATTAGTTTTTGATTATAATATGTTTTCTGTTGTTTTGATTAGTTTTGAAAGGTTTAAGTATTTCAGAATAAATTTCCTATGAGTGCTAAGGAACCATGTCCCCCCATATGGGGGGAGGGGTGAAAAATTAGAAAGATTGCAATTTGACGTTTGGCACTAAAGAGTATAGTGTAATATTGCGGTTTAGGATTTTGCGAATGAAGTGTATGTCTTAAGGATAAGGATTAAATACAAGAGTTGGGCGAAAGTTATTCGAAAGTTATCATGAATTGAAAGTATAAAATTGTAGTACGTCTACAGCAAAAGCTTTTAACGGAATATTCTCCGAAGTTTAATTTCAAGAACTTTTTTTTCTATAAGAAACGTCATTCTCCTTTTCAAAGACATATTTACTTTTTATTATATCATCATATCATCATAGCCGCTTTCTTTTGTTTCTAAATGGCATAAGCTTTTAAATGCCTCGTTTTGATTATATTTAGATTGCTAAAAAACAGAAAGCAAACAACAATTTTGTTTCATTTATGCTTTACTATTCCTCTAGAATTAGTAATAAAATACTTGTTACAAGCTTTAAAATAGGTAATAAAACACTTATTACAAGTTTCCTCTCCTAGTAAAATGCTACTGAAAATAAGTAAAATAACATTGTTATACGGACAAATTAATCCAAGTAAAATATTACTTGGTATAATTTTTTTTTACTCAAAACAAAATCGAGTTTTTACAGTGTAACCATTACTAGAAGATGTTTGAATAGCCGATTGTTCCTAAAATGTATACGGCCGCTTTTAAATGACTTGTTCGCCTGTTCGATTATTTGATTGTTCCTGTTTGATTATTTGATCGTTCCAACTGTTCCCGTTCGATTATTTGATTGTTCCAGTTGTTCCCGTTCGATTATTTGATTGTTCCAATTGTTCCCGTTCGGTTATTTGATTGTCTCAGTTGTTCCCGTTCGATTATTGCGAAGCGACCGTAGGAGCGGAGCAGTTTTGCTATATTGTGTGCGTACCCTTAAATTTAGTCATACCATGGATGCGCAAATCAAAATTGCAAGTTTAAATCCTATACTTCAAGGGAAGATTATCTATTTCGGATTTGTTCCTAATTTTCCCAATTATTCCGATTCTTTCCCCAAATACCTCAGACTTGCGGATAGTTTTGTGTGGTAAAACTATAGTTTCATTCATCAAATGGAAGATTGTTTTTTCTGATTTCCGTCTGCCTCGACTGATACCTTTCCCGATTCGGGTTTACATCTCAGATTCACGGTTGGTTTAATACGAAAAATTGCACTCCTATGCGGTTAAGAAAGGATGGCTCAAAAGCTGGTGCCTAAAGCCTGTATACAAGCTTAATTTTATCAAGATTCTTATCTGAATATGTGGTGCGTTTGGTACAGGCTTATTGAAGGCATCATTTGATTGGTCGCTATGTGAATAGCGCTAAACATTCAAACCTAAATAAATTCTGTTGTCAAGCCCTGCTGAATGAAGTTTTCAACTTTCTTGGATTTTCCTGCAGCAACTGGACATACATTGGATACGTTCTGAATTACAAATTTTACAAATTTATCTTTTAATTGTGTGCTTTCGATTTCATTCTGAGAAGTGCATTGTCTTACGCCAGTTCCAGTGCGTTTCCCTGTTATAAAGGTTTACATTCATTATTTTTTGACACTATCCATGTAGTCAAAAGTGTTCAGTTTTTAATATTATTATTAGTTTTTCTTTGTCTCAGTGTCTGCTGTCTGCTTTAATATATTTCTGGATATAATTGTCTTTCTTGAAATATCTCCGAAATGATTTCCCTCAGGACTATGAGTTCGTCTGATGCTTTTAGAATCACAATAGTCAATAAAGCTTTGTCTATTGGTCTAAATGTGGAGGCTTGGAGATCCACTCCAGCCGATGGTAATTGTTTTTACCACTCCATCATTGAATCATTAGATTCAATAGGTACTCCATATCACGGAAATTACCATGCTTTAAGACTGGAAGTTGTACGTTATGTTGATCAAAACCGTCATTTACAGTTTGTAAGGCATTGGCTAGCAACTTTTCCAAATAAAACTGAATGTCAGCTCCAACAAATTCTTGCCAAGGAAATAAGTGATCACTATCGAAATGGCGATTATGCTGGAGAATTGTTTATCAGGGCTACAGCTATCTTGACAGATGTTGCTATCCTCTGTACAAAATCTGACAGTACTTTACAGTATCCATATGAAATATTTTGGCCTAACCTGGAATGTCAAAGCATGTCTCTTCAAACATATCAGGGGCGAAGAATTATTATTGGACATCATCCAAACCATTTTCAAAGTCTAAGATTTGTTCAACAATTTCGTGATATAAGATTGCCTGTCAATTTTCCTACTCTTATGGATGGGAATTTTTCCAAAAACAACTTTAACATTAATTTCAAAAGTGTTTCTCCGCAAAAAAATATTTTGAAGCCTAATTTGGTAATAAATGATAATAAATTTAAAAGTGATGTCTCTCTTCTACAAAGTCATGATGATGTTGGCATGGAAGACCTAAAGAAAGTAATAAATATTTCTAAAAATAATTTCAAAATTAGCTTTCAACGCATTGCTTCTATAAGAGCTAAACCCTATGAAGTTACCACTAATTGTTACAAATCAAAAATACAACACAAATCTGACATAGATAATGTTCTGAACAGTGTTTTTCAAAACAAGTCTAATCTGCCAACCGAAGTTCAGAATACTCATTTAACACAATCAGTACTTCCAAATGTTAGTAGTAATGATGTTGAAATGATAGACCAACAGACAGTTGATAATAGTGCACAGATCAATTCATCATGTGAGCATGACCACGGGGATCTTGATATTCATGAAAATCTTTTAGTTAAAGAGGCAGTGTCAAAGTTTATTGAAGGAGAAGATAAACATACAATTGCATCTTGTAAATCATGTTGTGAAGTCAGACCAGTTTTCTTTTCTTTTGTTAATAAAAAAAGTTGTGAAAAGCCTTGGCAAGTTCAAAAGGATGGCAGATGTCTTAGATGTCACGAAGAGTACAAGAAAAAACAAAAGAGCGCCCTAAATCAAGCGCTTACTTTTTCAGGCATTTCATCCCCTTCTGAGGATTCTTTTGATGACAACAGCTTACTTTTCCATAATAATCAAAACTTTGTAGATGTTCCCCCATTTCTCAAAGGTTTGACTTTTGTTGAAACATTGCTGATCCGTAAAATTTCTATTGCAATTTATGTTCATTGTTTGAAATATGGTATGTTAGCATCTAAAGGACATGCAGTAGCTATACCATCTAATTTAAAAATTTTCACCAAATTGCCTCAGTTACCAGAAGAAGTTGGTATTCTTTTGATAAGAAGTGGCAACAACAACTCTAAAGCTTACATGGCTTCCAGAAGGAGGGTACAAGATGCACTCAATGGTCTAGTATTTGGGTTCCCTCTTTTTGGATCACATGATCCACAGCCTGGATTTACCAAATATAAAGGAAAAGATCACATTTCTGGCAGAAAGTTGAACGGAAAATACTTTTTATTTGAGCCAAATCCTTTTTATTTTGATGTAGTAATTGAACAAAAGCGTCTACAAAAAATTCCTGAAAATCATGGCATTGTTGAAGGCCTTCCCATTGTTTCAAATTTAAATAGCAAAACTGATGCTACCATGGAAGATAGGGGGCCAGCTCCAGAACAATTTGAAAAGCTTTCTGTTGATGAAGAATTAACCTCTGCCTCAGGATTTGCAGCCCAACTCACAAGCTCTGATGCTGATGAAAATGTCAAAATTGCACTTCGTGCATTTCTGGGGGAAAATACTGACATAGAGGAATTATTAGAAGCAGGTGGGGTAGCCGATATTGGAAAGTTACATACTAACAATAAAAGAGAAAAGCCTATTCCAGAACTTTCAACACAGGGCTTTTTTACAATGTGCTACCCTCATATATTTATAAATGGAACATGTGATATTACAATCCAAGCTGTGAGAAATGTAAAGTTTGATGAATGGGTTCAGCACATTTACCATTGTAAAGACAATCGAGTACCTGCTCACAGATTTCTTAAGTTTCACCTTATGAATATTAGTTTGCGTAAAAAAGCTTTGAATCAAGGAAGTTTTTGTGTCAATCAGCAAATTAATGAAAAGCAAATTACCAGGGATGAGCTACTTGAAAAACTACTTAACGATGATGAAACCATTCCACGAAAGTTTTTATCAATGAGTGCAAATTTAATTGACACAGCACCTTATTGGCGAGAACGAAAGCATGAGTTGGATTCTCTTTGTTTCTTTATGTTAAAAGAACACAAAGTTTATCCTACTTATTTTGATACATCTAGTTGTGCTGAACATCATTGGGTGCCATTGCACAACCTTTTGATTAAATATATTTCTCAAATTACTGGAGAATCTGAAAATGATTTAAGAATCAAATTTGAAAGTGACTCTAAGTTTCGACACCAGGCTATCTTGCAAAACCAGCATATTATTACTTCATATTTTGATGTCAGACATGGTAACTATAAAGAAACAGTACTTAAAGAGCTATTTCAGTATGAAGAGTCTTGGAGTCGTTATGAATTTGCTAAATCAAGAGGGCAAATTCATTCCCATTCCTTATATTTCTCAAAAAAGCATTATGAAAAAGTGAAATCTATTTTGTCACAAGATGAAAGTGACCCTGATGTTAACATTGCTGATGATCTAGAAAAATGGTTACAGACAAACCAATTTAATGAAGAACAGGTATTTTCTCCTCATTTTGTTTCTATGCACCCAGCAGGAGGTGAAGTACAAAACCTTGAAGGCAAACAAGATTGGGTACCAAACAAAGACCAATGGCCTTTACCTGATGGAACTTTAAAAGATGTTGATGCTAATGTCTTAAAAAAATGTGTTTTATGTCAAAAGAATGATGAAGAATTAAAAATGTTTCAACTTAATGTAGTTAATAAGATTATGTTACATTCATGTAGTTCATATTGTCTTAGGCGCAAAACTGTTAACACAAAAGAAAAAGATGAACATGGTCAACCGATCAAAGAAGTTATTCGGTATTGTAGACATCATTTTGGTCAGTATGATGAGAAAAACAAAGTATCTTCCGGAAAAGAAATTAACCCTTTCCAGGCTAGAATTACGGAAGGTCAAATACAAAGATTTGAGGGTAAAAACGATCATCCTCGGATGGTCCAGCATGTTTTGTTAAGACCTTTATCCTGGCTAGCACAATGTGACACCCAGGCAATAGTAACAGAAGACTTACTAGCCTTGATAAAGTATATCACTGGGTATTGTTGTAAGGGTAATACCTCTACAGAAGAGCTCATCAGCATTTACAAGCAAATATTGAATAAAGCTGAACCAACCATATCTCTAAAGTCTGTAGCACAAAGATTAATTTTAAAAACAGTGGGTACTGTAGATACTCCATCATCAGCTGCTGATTATATAAACATTAAAGGAAAATTGTACAATTGTAGTAGAAGGTTTAAAAGAATTGGTTTAAGTGGATTTAGAGTATTTGACCCCAATGCTAAAGACGGAGATGTTACCAAAAAGAATACATTGGATAAATTTCTTTCTGACACCAGAAGAGAACAGAAACCCAATATTACCTTATTTGACTGGGCAAAGCAGTGTGACTGTCCAAAAAGGTCACCTTGTGGAAAAGACCATGTTCCTGTTTTCACCGGCTGTCAACGCTTTTGGACATGGCCAACTGGTGAAGAATTTTCTAAAGAACTACTGATGAAATTCTCTCCTGGTACTTGGAGAACAGTTGAAGATTTGAAAAATGGTTTCGATAGTTATACAGAATCATTTGCCCTTTTTTTAGATACAGAACAATGTCCTGAATCGGTTAAAATGATGTTACAATTTGCAAAGAAAGAATACGATAAAAAGGTTTCCAAGCGTGATAGAAACCCAGGAAGTTGTGAACAACCGCATCAAATTAATTTTTCTCAATCTTCATTTGGAAGTCAAGACAGTCAAACCTCTCAAGACTCTGCTTTTGACACAATGGGAAACCACCTGCTTAGAGATTTTGCCAGAGAGAATAGAAATTCAATTGAGGAAGCCCCAGTAGATGAAGAAGTGTTGTACAGTGGGGGAGAAAATTTCAACTGGCACCAAAATGGATTGAGGTGGCTTGGTGTTGAATCTCTTACAGAAATACAGATAGATAGTACTAAAGAGTGGTTGTCAAATGTATCAAAACAAGCTCTTGAAGTATTTCAGAGAGAAGGCAGACTTTGTACATTACCTGACGTAGATCCAAAATTAGTGAATCACATTCAAATGTTGATAGTTTACTACAATATAACACTTCTTCTGGAGTATGCTAAAGGTAATTTTACTGTAGGATATGAAAATTGTAAAAGGCTAATTGTTCAAGGTTGTGCAGGAACAGGTAAGTCACAAGCTGTTAAAATCATCAGTCGTCTAGTCCGAAGAATTTTCAAATGTAACCGTGCTGTTATGAATGTTGCTCCCACAAGTGCAGCTGGCTTACTACTACCTGATGGAGGAACTATTCACTCTTGTGTCAACATTCCAAGAAAATCAAAACAAAAAATTAATCTCCTGGACCGTCCAATGTCTGCAGCCCAGAGTGATCACTTAAAAAGCTTGACACTAGATGAAAATAAGGAACTTTCTCTCATGTGTATCAATGCAGATGAAAGAGGGATGGTTGGACAATACATTTTAGCATGGTTTCATCACCGATTTACAGAAATGTCAACTCATTTATTAGATTCAGAAAGTGATGTTCCGTTTGGGTGTATCCCTGCTTTTAACTTTTTTGGTGATATATTTCAGTTGAGACCTATCGGAGAACACAACTTGTACGATAAAGTCCTTGATTCATCAGATCCGATAGATATAGCAGGTGCACTTGTCTATAGAAACTTTGTTGATGTATTTGTTTTAAATGAAGTCATGCGTCAACAGTCTAATCAAGCTGGATTGTTGAGGCGTTTGGACCATCTACGAACAGGTAATGTAACCAGACAGGATTGGGAGGAGATAAACCAACGTTGTTATGATAATTTATCCCATGAAGAAAAAATCAAATTTGACAATGAAACTTCTAATGTTATTTGTCTCACAGAAACATGGAAAGAGGCAAGAAGTTATAACCGTACTGTTCTAAATTCAAAGCAGTATAACGGTAACAGAGTTGTTTGTGCAGAATTCAAGAGTACTGGTCATGGTGCACATCATAAAACTGCCAAAGAGTCACTGTCACAAATACCTAACGAAACAGCAATCGCAGTTGGATGTAGAATAATATTGACGAGGAATCAAGGCTCTATGACCAGACTAGGCCTAAACAATGGTGCCATTGGGACAGTCATCAGTATAATTTACAAACCTGACGTCAAACCACCAAGCTTGCCAGAAATCGTTGTTGTTGACTTCCCAAGGTATAAAGGTCCAGTTTGGGATGAACACCACCCAACTTGGGTTCCTATAACAGCTAATGTTGTTATTTGTGAAGATGCAAGAAAATGTTGTAAACGCACTGGGTTTCCATTGATAACAGGTTATGCCATCACAATAGCAAAGTCTCAGGGTATGACAATTGGGCCTAACCAGCAGGTGACAAATGTTATTATTAAATTGTCTTCTGAGAATAAGATGGAACAGTTAAACTGTGGGACATCGTATACTGCATTTTCAAGAGTCACACAGGATGAAGATTGGTGTTTGGCAGAAGCCATACCCTTTGAGCGTTTAGAGTATATTAATAGAAACCCACAGCTTAAATTGAGAAAAGAAGAGGAAAAAAGATTACATGAACTTTCTCAAAAGACAATTGCAGATAACACATGCTCTATTGAACAATATCTCGAATTGATGCAACGAGTTGATTCCTTTTGTGATGATGGTATATATGATGCCATTTGTACAGAGTCTGATTGTTCTAAATGTTTAATACACAAAACACTTTTAGCTGACTAAAAATTATGCGATGTTGAAAGTCTTCTCATTGTTATCTTTAATTATCAACCAAGTACACTCATGAAAACGTTACAAGAAAATTACCATTTAAATCCTGTCATAAAACATGTCATAGTAGCAAGAGGTCACTGGAGTTGGGCATTTGTTAATGCATGTCTGGAAGGGTGGTTGGGAGGCCCAGACAACAATAAAAGTTCAATGTGTAACAAATTAACTAACATTTACTATCATTAATTGGAATCATGGAATCGCAGAAAGATGTCATTAAAAAGCACCTCCAACTATTAATTCATTGTACAAAGAGTTCGCTTTAGTTGGGCATTTGTTAATGCATGGAAGGGCGGCTGAGAGGTCCAGACAACAATAATTTTAAGTGAACAGCACAAACAAATTTTGTTTTACCCTTTTCATTCTATTTTCTAACTACACGCTACAGACTCAAAATATTAAATAGATCTGGAAATGCTTCCACACACATTTTAAAGTTCCATCAGGTAAAGGCCATTGGTCCATATTTAAATGTCATAGCTGTGTGAGAAAGTAACATCCATGTTAAAATCCTAGATGAACAGCACAAACAAATTTTGTAAAATATTACACGCTACAGGCTCAAATTATTAAATAGATCTGGTAATGCTTCCACACATATTTTAAAGTTCCATCAGGTAAAGGCCATTAGAAATTAAGACCCATGTTAAAAATGTACCCATACATTTGAGTGTAACCCACATTTGGATGTCTTGGAGTGTGGAAGTAGCATCCCAAATGTATTATAGCTGTTCAACTTGCAATGTTCAACTTACTATAGGATGTGAAATATGTTTTTTGTACTACACACCACGAAAATGAATGTCTATATAGATGTGGTAGTGTACCCACACATTTGAGTGTTAAAGTAGCCATATTTGAATGTCTTGGCTAAGTGTGGAAGTAGCATCCAAAATGTATTATAGCTGTTCAACTTGCAATGTTCAACTTACTATAGGATGTGAAATATGTTTTTTGTACTACACACCA
>JAUJPO010049351.1:0-15648 GCA_032270745.1 Tiaropsis multicirrata
GAAATAAAAATATTAATCAAAAAACATTTTTTTCGGCTCCAGGAGGCCGCCAAACACCGATACTTTTTTCTGGGACATCCGGTACGATTGTATTATATTCTTGTGTGAAATAATTAAAAACCAAATTTGGAAAAAAATTACTGAGCGCTCAACATACTCTTTGAACTCCAAATGAAAAATCCTTTGCGAATGAGATCGCTTGAACGAGTTCGATCATCTGTAAATTAGATCTCGTAACAGTGCAGTCATTACTCAATAGTTGATATTCATTGGAATCGGCATGGAATCGGTAACTACCTAATCAATTTCGGTGAGTCTGGTTATTAATAGGTCCGGTCATTTATCAAAAACGCATCTGTAGCAACTCTAAGTTTGCGGTTGCAAACTAATTTAAGTCTTTAGCTTCTTTCAATTATTTCCAAGAGGCTATAACCAAGCATGGCGCACACAGATACGGTGAGGCAGCCGTGTGGGGGCGCTCCCTTGAAAAAACTATTTTTCAAACTTGTGCTTGTAAAACGACGAGACCTGCCGTACCCGGTGCATCGTGCCTGCTATAATGCTGCAATCCAAGAGTTGAATGATTGTATGGGATTACCTCTCCATGTGACCATGATCATCCAAAGTTTTCTATTTCAATGTTTTGCAATTCCAATCTTTTTTTATCCAAAGCTCGTAAAACACATGAAAAGGATTCTAATTTAATTAATAATCACGAATGAAAAATAATAAAAGCCTTGAATAATCAAACAAATTGGAAAAAATAATGGTGTGATAGATTTTACCACTGTGAATATATCTGAAATTTCGATTCCTGACCCTAATAAATGAAAACAACAGAAGTTTCAAAAAATGTTAAAAATTATCATGGAAATTATCGCGAAATTTGAGACCTTGATTAAATCGTTGGTGTACATTGGGTTGGATCAACAAAAGGAAAGAAGGGGGAAAATATTACTTGGGAAACTAGCAAGTGACAAGCTAAACAAAATTTCAAAATATAAGAACAAATATCAAAGAAGTTTTTACCGCATCATTTAATTTTGAAAAGTTGATACATCACGCTTGATATGCTCGTGAAATTTGTAAAGTTTTTTTTTACCATATGGACACTTACTGCTGCATTTTGTTGCAATAAAAATGGCATTCCAGACGAAGTATCACAAATGGGAACTTTCAATGTTATTTCGTTCGTATCTTTCAACACATATATGAGAGATCCACTATCGGAAGACCTTTTGCGATTTCATATCAAATAAAGGTATATGATTGCCAGACAGTTCATTATCTGGCGCGAGTTATTCATGAACAATCATTAAAAATGTACCAAAATGAGTGGTTTCATTGCTTATAATGTTTGTGGAGATCAAGAAATACTGACCACTAAGTTTCTTGATATCCTGATCGGTAGAAGGTCGTTTATTACCAGTCCGGTGATGCGTCTAATTCGAATATGATTGCAGTCATCTCCTTCTTACCAATGTCATTAACAGTGATGGTAGGCCAGATTCTAAATGCTTCAAAGACCTAGCGGTCTATGATTCAATACACCCAAGCCTCGCACGTCTTATTACTGCGAATCGAAACTGGTCTGAAGAACCAGATCCCAAGATATCACTTGGATTTAATCTGGAAACAATTGGTAAATTTGAAGACTATCAGCGTCACCAAATTGACCTTAAATGTGCAGAATAAGAGCGAAATTCTGCAAGTAGCGGATACCTTGAAAACTGGAAAACATTTTAGCATCATTATTGTATGGTCAGATTTTGATGCTAGATACAAATTTATGCCATATGTGAATGGAATTGATGATAGGCTTGGTATTGGTATTCTTAAGCTAACTTCACCAATTTCATCGAACATAATATCACCAAGTCATCACTGGTGACACATTCATTTCACAATAATCCCTTGTTCGCTTACCAATCTTTAAATCGACAATTCACATTCTCGAACATGAGAAAATATATAAATTTCCAACGACTATACAATAAAGTAATTAATGATCCTTGGTTTAACTTGTACAGAAAAAAACACATCAAAATCTCACGCCAAGGGGTTAAGATGAAACGACCAATCTGAGTTCGGAGGTGTCTCAAGCTATCGTTTTGCCGTTATGGTGGTCTAATCCTTATCAAAGAATATGCAACCAACCTCTAATGTAATGAACTTCAGAAGGACAATTGATCGACTCAGTTCTGGAGTTTTATTAAGAGTTTCAAAATCAGGTGTGTGGAAACTCCAATTTCTTATCTCAATCTAATTCGCCAAAAAAACGATGGTTACTATCAACGGAAATCTTGCCTACCCGGTTACGAATCATACATGAAAATTACAGAAGGGACCTCACACAACCGGACAACATTCGCATGGAAATGTGTACAGTGCAAGAAAGGGTATGTTAAATCTTCGTATGACAACCAACCGTGTACGGCTTGTACTGTTTACTATGTTCCGAACTATGTTCATAACCAAACATCCTGCGTAGTCCCTTATACAAATATGTATTTAGACTTTGACAGATTAAGTATAGCCATTTTTATGTGTAGAGCAATGAATGGAGCTGTTTCCTTCTTCCTTTGCATATTGTTGGTCATTTTACATCAAGAATCGAAATACACCTATTGTCATGTCATCAGATCTACCATTGACCCTGATTCAAGTAGTAGCGCATCTTGTGGTCTCTTTGAACCTACCACTAACGTACATCGAGGAGCCATCATCGTTGAAATATATTGCCATGCTCAGTACGACTGGATCCTTCTTGATTATCGCTTATATGGTCACGTTGACCAGGAGTCATAAACTGGTTTATATTTTTACACAAATGAGACGTTTATCACAAAACCACGTCAAGAAAACACAAACGATCCACTACACAGTTTTAGGGTTCTTCCAACTGTTGTACCTGGTGACTTGGTTTTTTATTTCTTGGTCCCACAATGATTGGGTCACAGAAACCATGTATCCAGAGACTGAAGAACGTGAAATTTACTGTAATGTAAGCACACAGATGAAAATTCTTAATTGGTACTTGATGTTCATCGTGTTGGGTTCATTCATACATTGTTTTCGTGCACGAAAATTACCGAAAAACCTAAACGAATCTAAACGTATTTTGTATTCATCATTTCTAAAATTTATGCTCCTTGCCGTACATTTCCCTATATGGGATGGACAGAAAACTGGTCTTGACCCAGCTTCAGTACGACTGTTTTCGTTAGCCTTGTTCAATGCTTTTGATGTGATATTCAAAACTGGGTACATTGTCTTTGTTCTTTGTTTTCGAGCTGATTGAAACACAAAGGAATCTTTTCGAAGAGAAATCTTCGAAAGTATACGATCGAAATGAATTCGCTATGTAAAATCCATAGTCTATATGTTTTTCTGTTTATTTGGCTTTTTACCCTTATTAATTTGCTTTATTTAATTTGGTTTTTGTGGCTATTTAAAAACGAAAATCATGAGACGCATCAATGATGTTTCGTCTATCATTTTCTTCTATTTTTTGTTCAAAACTCTTGAATCTTGTCCATTTTCTAGACACTTTTATAAGACAAAATTCGGATCCTGTTTTTGTTCATTCATTGTGTTCAGAAATTCTAGAGCATTAATTCATCCATAACCTTAAACAAATATATGATACGCCCAGGGACATAACCCTCCAAAATATGAGGCATAAATTCAAAATCAAATCAATGAACCTGGTCAGGGAACAGCAATTTCTTATTTTCATCGACCAATTTGAAGAACACAATCTTGTTAACAATGGTTTTCAGTATATTGTAACCGTCAAGCTGGACATAATATCACTGGTCGTACTAAACGAACCTCATTATTTATTGGAGGATTTGACCCGAATCTCACTCTTGACGACATCGATAATTGAGCGAAAAGGACATTAACAAGTGCTGAAGATCGAATCTAACAAAATCAACTACCTACCACAACCAATTGATCTGAATCAATATTCCACACTCTGAGAAGCAAAGAGCCTTCGATTCCGCCACCTGGTACCAAGGCTTAATTATAGTGATTATAGTGATCAACTATCCATGCTGAATTATTGATACAGGATACAATCAAGTTCTACAACAGTAGCAATTCACCTCTTTACATTTGCAGTTTGGATGTCACCAAAGCCTTTACCAGCTGTAACTGGGACATTCTGTTTGTAAAACTCATCAACAATAACAATCGATACACAAATCTATTATTAAATACTTAATAACGTCATACTTGAACAGTGACGTAAAAGTAGCTTATGGTGGTTTTAAATCTCAAGGGATTAAACAAGGCTCAATATCTCACTGTACCTATTTAACTGTACTGAGGACCTACTCAAGAATGATGGGCAAAACATCGGTTATTGCATTTGCTGACGACCTGATTCTAATCAGCCCAACTCTTCGGGGTCTTCAATCTATGGTCAATACATGTGTCGACTTTGGCTACATTCACAACCTGAAGTTCGATCACCTCAAGATACAATACCTAATCTCTGGTCTCAGCCTCTTACCAAACCAACTGTTAGTATTAATTCTGGATGGTGAGATCATCTCTCCTCAGGATGAACTGAAACATCTTGGCTTCCTGTAGAAAAAGAAGCAGTGCAGCTGCAAAGTCATCTAGGCTACCGAATTGCTGAAATGTTGTCGTGTCCTCCCTTATCTCAAGTACTCTACAAAATACCCAACGTCAGCACCCTCCTTGATAATCACAAACTCAATCTCATCAACCAGGTCATCCACAATACCAAAACACTCAACTATGTCTCTAACCAAAATAAGAGACATCATACTCATGCATCGAGGAGATAAACCTCCTTTGTCAGCGCCATATTATCAATCTCGTCGAGCGTATTCTGAACAATGAAAACTTTCCCTGATGTAAAGAAAGAACTACTGGGAGCTAAGAGAATCGAAAGCATCCAGTGGGGACCTTTTTTTTAAACATCTGTTCACCAGGCATAGTTGACCTAGAGATTTCGATCTGTTGGCCAAACGTTGAAATAATGCCATTCCTAGAAAAATTTATCTGTTGTTTAATCTAAATCTAATTTCGCATAGTTTGGCCATATTGATCTGTTGACCGACAATGACGTCATCTTCTAGAATCGGCTAACAGATAGTTTGAGGAAAATCTTTTCGCCTAGAAAAAAGGATCTGTTGGCCATTTTTAGAAAATAAATGTCTCCTAAAAAATACCA
Source organism: Tiaropsis multicirrata (assembly GCA_032270745.1). NCBI lineage: Eukaryota > Metazoa > Cnidaria > Hydrozoa > Leptothecata > Tiaropsidae > Tiaropsis > Tiaropsis multicirrata. The sequence goes on from JAUJPO010049351.1 coordinate 5,213, forward strand.
ACAAATGGCTCGCCGGATACTTCTGGAGAATGCATTGGAAGTTGGCATGTTTATGAAATTTAGCCCAAAATTTAAACTTCTTTTATTAGAGTCTTCTATCATCCGCTAAAAGTGTTTTTCTTATCTAAATCTCTAAATGTTCTGAAGTCTGTTGCAAAAAGATTGACAGTAGAAATTGCTTTCATGTAGAAACCAGGACAGTTTCATTTACTTAATTTTTGCGGTTTGTGTCATCCTGGTTTCTACATGGTGCCGGTATTTTCTGATTACTAATTAACGTTCGCGGATAATTGAATGGATCATACCATTATCCCATTATTTTAAACTTAGGTCCCAGGCTGTTACTCTATAGTAAATTATAGCTAGGAATTGTCCCCGGTAATCTTTTCAGTAGCCTGGTACAGAGTTTTGTTTTTGGGATGGTAAAATGAGTAATTTCAATCTAAAAAGCAAAAGCCAAAACATCGTTAAAATGACTTGGCAAGGAGTGTTTGAGAAGGAAGGAACAGAGTCCGCAGTACCTGGTCTATTTTACAGCACCACTATTACTATGGTAAGGATTTTATTTCCAGGAATAGGATTCGTAAGGCATAATATACTACAAAAGCATATCCTAGGCTATTAAGAGAGTGATGTCATGCTTAGTTCAACTTATGTGAGCTCAACTCAAAGCTGTTCATTTTTTTGTCTGAGAACAGAATGTTAAGATTTCTTGCAACTAAGTGCGTTTATCATTTCAAAAAGGTCTTTAGCTTATAACTTTTCTCTGACCTTTTAATAATCAGGAAAACTTCTTTTGTTATCAGGATGATGTGAACATTACCGAAGATTATGATAATGACAATAGAAGATGGCAAAGTGTACGGTATGGTTGCTATATATTTTTGTATTCGAAGCCTAGGTCAGACCATATCCTAGTCTAGATCTAGACTATTAATTCAATATATAAACCACCACAACATATTATACAAAGAAGTGAAAACAAATAGAATTCCCGGAAGAAAATTGCAAATGAATAGTCTAGTAACATTCCTGCTTTTCTCATTTATAAATAAAACATCTTTTTCTTTCTTCTTTTATCTAAAATAACCTTTTGTACAGAACAGGGGCGAGGGGTGTTCAAAATAAACACTTTTCTATTAGGACAAAATATAGTTTAAAAAACAGACTGCTTTTGAAAAATATTTTTTAATTAATTCAATCATGAGTAATCATGAGAAATCAATTAAGCATGGAACTTAAAAAGACGTGATAAAGACGTTAATCGTGTACTTTAAAAAAAATGCTTAATCTCGATGGGGAAAAGAGCTTTTTCTGTCGGATCTTTTCTAAAGTACTTACAAATTGTTGTGTTATTTAGACTTTTTTTAGACTTTTGCGGAAAGTTTTTTCTCATATAATGCGTGAAAAGTTATAACTGAAAATTATGAGTGAAAAACAACTGATCAAAAACTACTATTTTCAAGATTTTGAGACAAAAAAGCTGTTACAAAAGTTTTCCGCAAATCTATTTTTAGTTACAATGTAGACACGTTATCTGAACCCCCCCAAAAAATTAAAATATTCATTTTTCACCGAGAATAAGGTTCTCAAAGTTGAAATACTCTTCTTCGCAGAAGTCTTCAATTTCTTCTCCATCAATTTTTTTCGTTGCAATATTTGTATTTTTCAGATGTAAAAATGATTGGCATTACAGAAAATGTATAACACGATATACTTAAAGGCATAACGTTCAAATTAAAATTTAATGCATCACAAATTATGAAAATTCACTATGGCCAGAGCCCTTTAAGACCGTCCCAAAGTTGAAATATATTTTTTCAATTTCAATATGCAACTGCAAGGATCCTCCTTTACGAGGTGTTATTACGGTTCTCTCGAGTAAATGAATTTACTTTGTTATTTGGATTCATGTATTACAGGGAGATTGCGCTCCTTAAAGTCATTTTAACTACCTTATTGGTACAAATTTTGGCGGAATTGACGGTTAAGGATAATGACTGTAACTAGACGATGTCAATCAAATGAAAACTGACCCCCCAGTGGTTTGCGTGATTGCGTGAATGGGCTTTTTTCTTTGCGTGAATGTGTGAATTTCGATTTTTTTTTTGTGTGAATGCGTGTATTCAGGTTGCTTGCGTGATGCGTGAAAAGTGAATTTTCGATGCGCGAATGCGTGAAAATCATAGTTTCTAAGGGCGGGGGTTGTTGTTCAGATTAAAGTCTACTGTTTCTATTTCAAAATCGTCAATAAATACATTTCAATTTTGCAATTTATCCCTTGAGAGCCTTCTTCAGAGCCCACGCTACCGGGGGGCCATCATTTGCAATGTAAAATCTTTTCAAATATAATCAAAAACCCTGGGTGAACAATTAAGTTTGTCGATATAATGATATGACAACAAGCAGAAAAACAGGTCCGCATTTTAGCCGTTTCTGCACCTTAGAATCGCAAAAGCATTTATAGCTCCTCTGCACCAACCATGGCGGCACTTCGGGTTGACTTTAACCTGCGAGTTTTTTTATGAAGAGAGTGTCATGTAACACATAGTTCTTTGACTACCCCTTGACTATATGTTGTTTCTAGTTATAACTTTAAGGAGCGCAATCTCCCTTTAAGAACATTAATAAGAACACCTTAGGCTGAAAGATTGTTGCAAAAATAAGCGTATTCATAGTCTCGACCAAACTTTTGAGTGTATTTTATACTTTGATAGGCATAGATTGGCAATCAGAGACTTGGAAAAAGAAGAATTTAAACAGCAAAGATATGCCTTCTTGAAAGCATTTCATGTAATCAAAAACCTCCCTCCTGACAATGATGATTCATTTTGGAAAATTGCGTCTATTAATGGCCAACCATTTACAAAGCCAAGAATGCATCCTCCTGAATCGATACCAGTATGGGGAGCTGACAGTCAACATCAAAATGTTCTTTTCCTACCCTGGTACAGAGCTTATCTTTTGCACCTTGAGAACGCACTCGTTAAAAATGCCCCAGAAAAGGAGTATTTAGTTGCCTTACATTACTGGGATGAAACATCAAAAGAAATGATCAACAAAGAAAATGGTTTACCTTTACCAGAGCTGTTAGTCAAACAGATGGTTCAGATTGATGATGATGGAACCAAAATCCCTAACCCTCTCCTTAGTTACACTTTACCTAAAGCATTGCTTTTACCAGAGGCTTCGTCAAAATATGCAAAACCTGCCGGTTACACTACTTGCCGTTATCCATACTCCGGTTTAAGGGATCCTCAAAACCCATGTCAGGAAAGTTTTCAGGCTAAAATCCAGAATGATTATGTCAACAACAATCTCACTAAAGATCCGACAGCTTGCTTACAAGAGAATGTTTGGCATTCGTTAAAGGATTTGCAGCCATCCATCCATCAAATTTACAAAGAATGCTTGGAAATTGAGGATTACAACGAATTTTCCAACATCCAATCAGCAAAAGGCAAAAAGAGTCTTGAGCTAGCCAGCATCAGTATGCTTCACACCTTAGGTGGACATGATGGTTTTCAAATAATTGCAGGTTCGCATGGCGACTTAGGAGTTAATGAAATGGCGGCTTTTGATCCTTTGTTTTTCTTACACATGGCAAATGTGGATCGAATGTTTTGGAATTGGCAAACAAAATATTGTTTGCCTGAATTTAACAATAACTATTCCTTCAAGATCACAGATGAAAATGGTGATGACAGAGGAAAGAAACCAAAATATGGACAAGGACCGACTCCACACCAACAAGGGAATGACGATTTAACCGAAGAAACCGAACTGTTCCCGTTTAAAAAGAAAGATCAATCTGATGAATCTGATAAATCTGATAAACCTGATAAACCTGATAAACCTGATAAACCTGATAAAATTCAATATGTCGAAACCAATGATTTGTTTGACATTAAACGTTTGGGCTACGATTATCATGGTGGCTCTTTAACTTTAGAGACCGAAAATGCTCCTTGAAGGGGCAAATACGAAAAAACGTCACTCAGTTTGTTAAAACCGTCGCCATGGAAATAAGAAGGGAATAGTTCTTTGTACTTTTAATGATGCAATGTCATTCCTTAAAAAACGCTTGGAGTATTATCAGTACGTTTGGAAAAAAGACTTGAGTTCATGATATTTCGTGAACTTTATATATTTATTTTTAAAGAGACTCGTTTAATTCATTCGTCCTTACCACCTTTACCAGTGATTGATGTCTTTTAAGTAAGATTCAGAATCTTCGCTGCGCTGCTACATTGCACCAGCTTATTTTGGTCAAAATCTTATGCCATCTGTAGCGTTAGTAACGAGAGTTTTGAGCCAATTTTCATTGAGATTTTTTTATATCTTGTATTTTTAGCTTTTGACACATATAATTGTATACACTTTACACTATTTTACATTATTTACACAATAATAAAACTCACATGGCAGTAAAAATAATAGTTTAAACTCTAAATCTGGATGTATCCAAATCAGGTGTTCTAATTCTTTTTCGGACACTTTTGCTTTAACTTTCGGAACTTTTTGAAAGATAAAAACAGTATTGGCTGGGTATCATTCAAATGCTTTGAAAAAGTTTTCCGTGACGTCGTTCTCTAATCCTATTTTCAAGGTAGGGAAAATATTTCAAACAAGAGAATGGGAATAGGAAGAAGGAAATTACTTTTAATGAAAGGGGATTCCGAAACTGAACAAACTGATGATTCAATAAATAAAAACTTTTAAAACATATCAAATAGCATGGTGTCCGGAGGGGCTTTTGATTTCATTGTGTCTGTCGGACATTTCCTCTTCTTCGTCACTGCTATCCAAACGTGATTGTTTCTTGTATTTCATTCGGCGATTCTGAAACCATACTTTGACTTGTTTTTCACTTAAGTTCAAACCGACCGCAAGTTCAACGCGTCGACGCCGTGTCAAGTATTTGTTAGATTGAAATTCACGTTCAAGCTCGGTAAGTTGAGTTGTGTTAAAACTCGTTCGGAATCTTTTTAAACCATCACGGTCGTAATCGAAGTGAAAATCTGTGAAAAAAGGGCAGAATTTATAAAAAAGGAGACCTTCAAATCTAAAGTTCTTAGGATTTACGAAAATATTTAAGTCGTCAAAGAAGACCATTCTTCAGCTTTTTCTTCTTGATGGTCCAAATCTTTATGCTTTACAAATTTAAGATTTCATCATAGGATTTGAGACATCGATGATCTACACTAAAGTCTTCGCTTAGAGATTATGGGAGTACTCTGGCAAGATTGTTCCTTTAAACCCAAAGATCTCTAACAGGCCCTTTTTCTAATAAATGAAAGATTAATTGTACAAAACCTACCATAATAAAAAGGTCTTGGGTAGAAGTTCGGATAATACGAATGCTTAATTTGCATAGCTGGAGGTAGTGTGGGTGGAGGTGGAGGTGGGTAACGGAAGTAGGTGGGCGGTGACGGCTCCATACAGCAACAGTCCTTACACCCATGTTCATAAGCCCGATGTGAAAGTGCAGGTAAGGAAGAAATTGGCGACGGTAGAGGCGGCGTGGGCGTCAATTCGTGGCCACGATGGTAACGTTTTCTTGTGATGTAGGATCGACTTGGTGAAGGAGGGCGATCGTAGTAGTTGTAGTGGTGTGGGGCAGAGTCTTCCCCTCTATGAATTGTCGTTTTGTCTGATCGTCGGTCGTTGTCGTCGATTATTTTCTTTGTGTGTGACGGCGTCGGTGTGAAGCGATGTTCGTCGAATGTTATTGTTGGTGGCGAGCGAGACCTAGAGCGACGATGTCGTTGTTCTTGGAATGTAGGTTTGTGTAGATGTTCTGTAGTGGATTTGCGAGGGTTTAGAATGGCTCTTGAATGACGGGTTGAGTCATTTTGGTGGATTGCATTTGTTTTTTGATCTTCCTCTTCTGATCGAATTGGACTTGAAATAGTTCGGTTTGTGGGATTTGCTAACCTACGGAGATCTTCTTTCGGAGCTGCACTTGAAAGTTGGCGCTGAATAGAATGCGAAGGATGAAATTCGTTTTTGCTCACTGTTCGGTTTATATCGTGTCTTTGCAAAGGATCGTTGCGTGTTGGGCTTGAATCTTGTCTCTGTGCAGCAGGGCTATGGGTACGCTGGCAATTGACAGGGCTATGAATTTGTTGATTTGAATGTTGAAAATCCTTTTGTGTTCGCGTCGGGCTGGGTATGCAATGATCGTGCGTCCGCTCGTCGTGACACCAACAAGAGGGTTGGTATTTAGATAATGGTGGTGACGTTGGAACTGGTTTGTTTTTCCATGATGATGTCAAATCACCAAGCATTGTTCGACGGTTGATGCCGATCATCTCAGAAGATGAATAAGCTATCTTCATATTGACTTTTCACTGTTTTGGCAACTTCCTTATTAAGCGTTTTCTTTCGTGTGTTCCTTTGATATCTTTTAGTTCCAAGAGACTTTGATGTTGATGTGAGTCAGTGCGTGACTTCTCAACTTAAATGGTTCATTCGTTGGTCAACTGTGTTGGATGGTCGACAAATAACTGATTTCTGACTGATTATTCTTCTTCGGTTTAAATATCAGTTTGTAAATGGTATTAAAGTTTAAACGATGACCACAAATTAAAATACAATTGACAAGACACAGCGATCTCATGATACACTAATACACTTTTCATTGAAGCTTTCATTTCTAATCCTCTTCAAATGAGTGAGAGAGAGAATTCTTTTCCCCCCTTTCTTTATGATTTACAATTTACACAATCGTTCATTTTTCACGAGATGAGTTGACGATAAAACAAAAATTCGATGGCAAAGCTGCTTAATGTAAATGGTTTAGCAACGTTTTAACCACTTTCTTTCAAGGAGGTTTAGATTTCTTAAAACAATTTTACAAGGTTTTTTCTTTTCTTTATTTCGGAACTTTATAGAAAACAAATCAACCTTCCATAAGCTTAAGTACATTATAAATAATTGTGAAAAACTAAGAAATTTTTCACACTTTAAAAACTATAAGTCATTATCATATGAGTAATTAAAACGGTCCTTTATTATTTGTTAAAACGCGGTACATTCCAAAACAAAGATAAAACTTTTTTGATCCGTTTTAGAATGTTCAATTTCAATAGACTTGTACACAGTTGCAAAAAAATGTCGCGGCCCCTTCTTTCGACTTATTGTTCCTTTTTCCTATAAACGGCCCCTCTTTTTACGTACGTGAGAAATTTCTTGATGAGTCTGTCTACAGTTGATACCCTTTCCTTAATTTAAGAGACGATAAAAAATTGACCATTCTGACTAATAGGGTAATTGTTTTGATTTTTAAATGTCATAACAAAAGGTTCCCGTGGGACGTAATAAAAAATCGATCATTCTTTTATGACTATTTGATTGCCTTACGCTATAAAAAAAATTGAAAAAGTATCGGTTCGGTTGCGGTATTTCATGAAAGAACTAATTTGTCTGAGAAGAAATCTAAAGATCAAACGAGAATTTTTCGATCTCGTTTTCAAATTATAATTTAGTTTTTCTTTGTAATGACCTAGTCATCAATAAAAATGTCAAACTGTTGTGTAGCAGGGTGTGAAGTATGAAAATGTGGGTCGAGTTTAATTTATTTAGTTTTTTCTGAAAAACCAAATGAATTGCTTTGGGAATGAGCTTTTCCAGAAATACAATATCCAGGTGGTTTGAAATTTTCAATTCTTCGCCACGGAAAGTCATGTGATATACTTTCCAACCAATAAAATTTAATCATTTTGAGGGGAAAACCAACACTATGGTTTAACTCACTAAAATATTTTGTTTACTAAAAACACATATTTAATCTTTTAGTAAGTCTTCTGTTTTCCCCCAATTCTGACATCATGCCGTGGCGAAGAATTTCCTAAGATATTCAGGGGGTAAAAATTTGAAGACCAATGATATCTAAGAGGGGAGGCTTCGAATGGTATTTCAATTATATTAATCCATAACTGAGCATTAAAATAGCAAAGAATCGAACAGAGCACCCCTGGTATCTGGTCCTTACCTTATCATTCGGATCTAATGCTCGTGAAAAAAATTATTTACAAAATCGTATCATTGAAAATATTTTCCCTGAAAATATTTCCTCCGCCAATTATAAGAAATAAAATTCAGCCCTTTTCCAGCCTTGCTCAGCATTCAGACGAATTTTGAATCTTTCTAATTTTTGATTATTTTTTAAACACTAAATACTGTTTATGTCAGCAAACTTTGAAAACAACGAAACAATCGAACAATTTCCATGTACGAGATTTTTTCAGGAAAGAACTGAAAAAAAGATCCAGTTTTTTCTTTCTTTGTTTTAAAAACTAGCTTAAACTCAACACCTTAGTGTGCACGTGCACAATGGGGAAAGTATAACCTTCGATATTAAAGCTTTCAAATAAGAGAATCTTGAAAAGTACCGCTGAGTAGGATAACGTAATTCAATTTTGTTTATTAAAGTCGGATTGAAAGTTTAGTAAGTCGAATAAGTTCACGTACTTAAAATCGTTAACTGCAAGATAGCAATCGCGGTAAATCCTTTTAAAACCTTCTAATTTATACTTTGTAACTTCTAATCTTAACCATGATTGAAATCTAGATTACGATTATTATTCGAACAAATGTTTTATTAATGTATTCTTAATAAGTTTGCGACGTCAATTTTTCGATCTAAAATACCGCCGTAGTGAAAGAATTTAGCTAATCACTGACTCCAGAGGCTGTGTTAGAGGAGCTGAAGGTTCTCAACTAAGAATCTTGAAAAAATAATGAAAGTCTAGAAATTTTATACAATAGCAAGAAGTAATCTCGAGCGCAATCGAGTTTTTTCCACAAAAGATTCCGCGTGGTTAAAATTATCTTTCGGCGACTTTTTCTTTTTTTTGTCTGAGGCATTTAAATCACTTTTTTGAGAATTCTGAAGCACTAAGATTACTTGTATCGTTTGATATTAGTTCAGAAACATAGCCAACTGAAAGAGTTTCATAAAAATCGTAGGATCGGCCTGTGGTTGAGAAAGTTAAAAAATGTGTAAGAAGCTCAATTACCTTAATTTTTCCGTCCTCCCCTCTTTTCTGGGTCCGCCTGTGAACCCCATTTCTGAATAAATGGCCATTAAACCATCTCAAGAAATTCAAAGATTAAAGACTCGCGATAGAACCTTTTCATTCATAAATTACATCACAAACAACAACTGCTTCGTTTTTTACTGCTTCGTTATTTATACAATTACCAAGGTGATTATGTCTAAAGAGACTCAAACATGTAGCAATAGAGTCAAGCTTTGATATGTTTCCTTAGATGAGAGGGGGGGGGGGGGGGCGCACGGGAGTTCGTAATCCCGATATAACCGATCTATTTTCCTGAAGAATACCGATATACCCATCATCTTTTCAATCAAATACCGATCATTCCAGTGCTCATAGGTGATAGATAAAACTTCACCCGGATGAGTTTGATAAAATAAAAATCGGCAAGCGCGTAAGATACCGACCAAAAAAGGTGTCAATTACCGATACCTATTCGTGATTGGAATACCGAGTAGCGATCGATTTTGTCCATTAATCCCGAAATACCGATAGAAAAAGGCCTCGAACCGATGTATCGATAATCCGTACACCTTCACTTCCTTGGGATTCGGTTACCATAGCGCTCAATTCAAAACGACGCAGCCGTTGCTCTTGACGTATTTATGAAAAGAACTAATGTAAAAAAATATTTGTGTGAAATATGAAAACACAAAGGTCATCTGACTTCGATCTAAAGCTGGATCATAAATTGATTTTGAATATTTTATTAGGCGAAAATTTTCGAATGGATGGTAAAAGCTCATTAATCTCCATCTTTAGTGCAATTCATTTAGCGAGTGAGGTTTTGGAATTTTGGAATTTTCTATTTTGAAAGTACTTCTTTACTTAAGTTGTTAATAACCAAAGTTTGTGTCCTCTTTTGACTCCTTTGAGTGGCTAAGGGGTTCGAAACTATTCTGGTCGGCAAGGGATATAACTTAAATTTAAACTTAACCAACTTGTAACTCATTATTTTGCATGGCTTTCCATTGGTGTTTGGGGCACCAATTCTCCTCACATGGTCTTAAAAATTTGACTTAGAAGCAAAAAGTCATCGATTTCCAGTGCGGAACAAAGATGTTTGTGATAAAGTCAGACCATGTATGGAAAAGAAATTGAATTTTGGCCATCTGGGCCATTGTGGGCCATTCAGGTTTTGCACAAGTGAGTATTTTTTATACTAGTAATCATCTTCAATTTCACATTTCTCGAAAAGGAAGGAAAAAAGGATGATGATTTCATTTACGTAGATATGCTTCAAAATGCCTAACATTCTAATCGAAGAGGATGCGAAAATAAATTTTATTGATATCATCAGGAATATGTAATAGCGAAGCTGGATAAAGCACATTGAAAAAAGCCTTGTTCTATCTCTGTACCCTGACATAAAGA
>JAUJPO010049362.1:0-15647 GCA_032270745.1 Tiaropsis multicirrata
TTCTCACTCATCTTGTTAAAATGTAAATGACAAGAGTTTTTTTTGCACAAAAAAAGTAAGTATTTTCCCCCACTGACTGGAGTGTGCAAGTTGTGTAAGGTGACGGTAAATATCATATCATAGTATATTCAACATATTATATTTTTAGGTCGACCCCTGTACATTAGAATTTGTTTTCTATTTGGGGTGTCCCAACTAACTAACCCGGTAGTAAATGTATTCAAAACTTGAAACTTGAAAATTGATTGGTTAAGTCACACATCAAATTTTTTACACATTAAAACTAATAACACCCACCCACCCCAGACCAGAAATAATAAAAGATATAATAGAAAAAGACAATTAAATTGACAGTGAAACAGATGAAAAGGATACCACTGTGACCCAAAATTTAGGTATTTTCTTTATCAAACTTGCTCGCTTTCCAAAGAAAGGTTTCCTTAAATTATTATATTTTTGTTCTACTTGTAATATTTCTTCTGATGCTTGTTCATTTAGACCATCTATTTGACCTTGTATTGAATCAATTTGTTCTACAAGATCTTGATGTTCGTTGTCTCCCATACCATCTTCTTTGGTAATGTCATTGTCCAACTTGGCAACTTTAGCTGGAGCTTCTGTCATTTTCATCTGTAGTATTAACTGCTCTCCAGTCAAAAGGCTTCCAATTACTTGGATTTTCAAAATGTTATTTATAGGTCTTCTGCTCTGGTTCAAAAGTATTGGTCAGCCAGTCAGCGTATCAGCGATTCAAAGGAAAATTGCGCCTAACTTACACTAATAATCCGAAATCTTATCGGGTTGTAGGCGACATTCGATTCGTTAGCCCGATTTTCATTGAATCGCTTTCACGTGCGCATATCGGGGAAACGCGAAAACCAAAACACGTGAAGGACGCCCTAACTCCCTCCTACACCCACCGCCCGATAAAAAATGTCTACGCTAATTTACGAAAATGGTAGACTTCCAAGCGCAGAAAAACAGTCGAAAAGCCAAAAGCCAACAACTGCCAGGTATTTGTAACTTTGCTTAGTTTGATTGCCGTTTCCTATTGTTTCTATTTCTAGTTTATTGAGTTATGGTAGTTATGCTAGTTATCTTTTACTTTTATTTCAGAAAATTTCATTTAATTTTACTTTTTTTGTTTTGTTTTTTTCCCAAACATTTTTTTGTGCAACAATGTTTTTCGACGACCCTGGACAACCCCCAGAATCCCTGCAAATTTCTGGGGTTATCCGGGATTGACATAGGGTGGACCCTGTTCCGAGGGATCTGGAGCATTCTGAGGTACAGTATCCGGGTTTGTTGGGTGCCAAAATTTAGAAATTTTATGGTAGATTTTAAAAATGCAAAGTATCACCCGTTGACAGTATAAGTCCGTTAGTTTTTCTTATTTTCTTTTAGAGAAATCAGACTGAAGATGAAAAAGTTGTTGTTTAAATGGAAGTTTTTAGAAAGATTTCAACAAAACTTTTGTTGAATTATATTGTGGCTTATGTGGATTTCTTCCCTTTTAAAAGGAAATAGAAGCTAGCTTAACCTTTAGGCGGCAATCACAAATATCTTCCTTTCCCGTCACCCGACCGACTCAAATAATTTGAAGAAAATAGAGTCGGGAAGTCGGTAAACTTGTCAGATTTTTTATTTCTTCTCGTTCATCTACGTTCACTTTCTAAAAACAAAAAAGCAATCAGAGCTTTTTTTAATTCTTTGCGGAGGGCCTAACCTTTCATGCTTCGACAGGGCTAGATTTTGCATTTTCCAAAGAATTTGATGTCTCCGCACTAGAAAGAAGATTTTACAGTGATCGCGCGCCGCACGCGGTACACTTTTTGCCGTGTGTACCTCTCTGAAGACAATTGGACTCAATGTTGGTCAGTTTTAAATTTCCCAACAATTTATTTTACCGACCGACCGACCGACTCATACTTTCAATGTGAAATGACGCAAAATGAAGATATTTGTGATTGACACCTTATACTTTTGACTTTTGTGAAAAGGAAGGAGAGTGGGGAAGGCAGGCAAAACACTGGATTTTTCTTTGGTGTAAAAATCAAATTAATTTTGTGCATGTTCTTTTCACATGTATGATGCAACTGGTAAAACCCTGCCATCAGTATGGATTCCATGAAAATTTACGCTGAAGATAATATACTAATAGTTATAGCTTAGGGCAACAAAAATTTTAAATCATGCGGGCGAATAATTTGACGCTGAAGGCGTAATAACACTGCAGGCGTTTAAAAAAAAAACAGGGGGTTCGGGGGCGCTGTAAGGCCAAAAAAAAAGTGTCTTGTTTCCGGAAATCAACCGAGTGAACTCTTTTTTTGGTAGTCAGTCGGGTGGTAAAAGAAAGTTTTTTTTTTAGATGAGACGAGAGAAAAAAAATATTTTCAAACTTTTTAAAAGATTTCTCCTAAAGTTAAATAAATTAACAAAAACAAAAGTTTCCTCCTTTTAAATGCGTCTTTAGTGTGAAAGATGACGAGAGTACATTTTTTGAATGTTTATGAAGTCAATCATGAATATTTAATTACAATCAGCGGCTACAGTATTGTTGATTTTTTTTCTTTTTTCTTTATTTGTTTGATATTTAAACTGTGTTCTTTATTCGATGATAGGGTTTGTAGGGTTGATCGTAGATCTGATCTTTTCATAAAATCAGGATCAAGAAAGAGACTTTATTTAAAACAGTAAAAACAGAGTACAAAAAAATCCAAAAATGTAAAATAAAGATTTTTGCGACCGCCCGAGTGAGATTTTTTTCGTCACCCGCATTTCCGGAATTGAGACTATTTTTTTTGGCCTAAGCCCCCCAGTGGGTCCAGGGCAGACCAGAACCCTGGTGGGGGTTCAGGGGGCGAAGCGCTCGAAAGCTCTGCGATATTTCCAGTTTATAAACCTAATTTAATTATTGCTTAAAATTGCAATCTTTTTAACCATAATTAATTCTCACGTTAGTTTGTTTCCGCATCACGTCTGCCATTTCGGGAAAAATTCAGATTCCACCCGTGCGTGATCTTTGTTTTGTATTGAGGTTTTCAATATGGGGACAGCACAGGCTGTTATGATTCTTAGCGCGGAAAGTGGAGTGAGGGGAGAGGGCGAAAAGAAAAAGAAAGAGATGCGATAAAAATGTCTTGAACAGTCGGGGATACCTGCAAATTTGCACATTCATGGCAAAACCAAAAAAACGACTAATGTGTAAATTAGGATGTCATGAGCCAAAAAACCTTAATTTTTTGATAACCAACAGCATCCGTGCCATCTTTTTACTTGCAAAAAGTAAATAGAAAGCAAATTTGATGATCTGCCAAATTTGATTGATTTTGGTTGGCGAAAAGTAGAAAACATTTTGAGATCATCTGTTTTTCCCGTGCAAATCTGCAACTTTTTTTCAGACCACACGCGGGCCCCCACTGACTTTCTGTGGGCCATTCTGTGAAAAAACAATACAATCTTAGCCGGCTGACGCTAAAATTTAGCCTGTAAATAGCAAAAGTATAAGAAAGAAAGTATAAATACACCATTAACGCCAAAAAAGACATTTTTTTTCTTTTTTTCTTTTGTTTGTAGGGGAGATTACACAATTTAAAAAAAAACAAAATAACATATTTTCCTCCACTGAAATTTAACTCACAAATTGTACACACAAGATTATCAAGAACCAGGTCAAATGGTTGCTAGCAATAAATGTAGATTTTAACCCCCTGAAAACTCGGGGAAACTAAGCAACGGCTTTATCATTCATTTACTAATTTACTAATTGAGACACAGAGGTTCTGATTACGACCCTGTCGATACACTGGACATTCCAGTGCAGTTTGAGTTTGTCCGGTGCTCAAATAAAAGAAAAATCACTGGACAGAAGTCCGGTGTAGTGTACAGTTTGGCACCAGACATTTTTTTATTAAGTTTGGTGTAGTCCAGTGCACTTTTGAAAATCTAATAAAAAAAACACAGGACATGGGAAAAATAACACCAGAATGTTCGGTGTATTGGCAGGGTCGTTTTCTGATTACGCAAGTTGATCTGACTACTTGTGTCATATCTCTCTGGAGCCTTTGTAAAATTTGAATTGAAACTTAAAAGTTTTGTCACACTTCTTTTAAATTTGTATATATTTTAGAATGACCCTGGAGCTCATGAAACATTCACAAAAATTAATCGTGCATACGAGACTTTGAAAGGTAAGCTTTTATTTGTATTTTAAGTTGTTGTAAATGAAAAAACTTTGTATGTAACTTCTCTTTCGTATGAATTTTAATTTCTTTGAATAATTTGATATTGTTTTAATTATAAGTGATAAAATGTTTTTCATTAAGAACAGAAAGCTCAACTTGCAAAACTGGTAGAAATCTTAAAATCAGTTATATACAGTTTAGTTTATTGAATATTCTTTGTGTATCCTTATCTGATCCTTGTGTATCCTTAACTAATTTTGATCAAATTTTTTAGATGACGATTTACGTAAAAAGTATGACACTTATGGGGAAGAGGGTTTAAAAGATGATCACTTTTCAAACCAATATCAAAGTTGGAACTTTTACAATGAACAGTTTGGTATTTATGATGATGATCCAGAGATAATTACTCTCAGTAAAGCAGATTTTGGTAAGGCTTTGTGACAATATAAAGTTTTAAACTTTTTCAAGTTAGAATAATTCTTCAACGTATGGGGGGTAAAACAGATGGACAAATTGGAAGAAGTTTTTATGAGAACTAAATGTATTTGTCAGGGGCAGATATAGGATTTTTTACAACCTTGTCGGAAATTTTCTTTTCCGATACCCCTTCCTTAAAAAAAGTTTTTTTCTCTCTATATTTCCCAATCAGACCATACAAATAAAGTCTTGAAATCAATTAATTAATTTCTTACTCTCTTCACAATGAGTCACTTTTTGGGTTTTGGTGCGCAGAGATGTGCACTAATGTAAAAAAAAAGAAACTATGGTGGCCCTAAACGTACATTTGACATGAATGGGCCACCAACTACGTCAAAACAGCTCAACCCGCATTTCACCACAGCATTTCAACCAATGAGAGGAAAGGAAACTTGTAAAATGAATAGGTTTTGAGGTCATAAATCGTCAGAACACTTTGAAGAGGCTTTGAGCAATACCATTTAACACAATATCCCGGAAAGATGTTACAACATGAAATTAAAGAAATTAATTGATTGACAATTATCACATTCTTGATTGGTTTGTGTATTAAACATTTTTTGGCTCTGTCATTGAAAGGAGAAGTAAAATTAAAACTATTAAATTGAAATAGCTCTCCTTTGAAAATATAGTGATAATGTGCCATAAACGCAAAATATTTCAGTGATGGAAAATCGAAACTAAAGTTTAACTATGGCTATTTTAATCATAATTTTAACTTTATGACAAAATTCAACTATATTGTGCGCCGTGTTAGATGTGGTCTAAATCCGCCGCTTTTTGTTTTCAATTACTCCATAAGAAGCTACCACAAAACTTTATTGTGATTTGACATTTTTTAACTTTTTTACTTAGTGAGGTTGTGGAGCTGCCAATTTGAACCCAATCAAGTTTTCTGTAGTAAAGCCTCTTAAACAAGTTTGGAGAACAAAGCATTGAGACAAAATTTTGTCTCTTTTAATTAAGTGATTTTTAGAGTCTTTTGTACAAAAGAACAAGGTGGTCTCAAATTGTCAGATGAATTACATGAAGTACTTTTACATTATTTACATTCAATTAAAGAGCAATCTGTTTCTGGTACGGAAGACGTATGGTTCATCAACTTTTACTCACCTCATTGTTCACATTGCCATACACTTGCTCCAGTGGTATGTTATATGCAACTAAATGCTACATAATTCATGTTTCTGTATTTTATTAGCCTAAAATTTGTACATGATTTCGTCAGTCCTCTACACTTTTTGTGGCAAATAATTTAAAAACCATGAATTGAGAATTGATAATACAGGTCCATTAAAAACTTTTCAAATACTCCTTGGTCCTATTAACTATTATTTCTTTTCTTTATTCTTATGATGATATGTTTCCATCATTTTTCAGATATTACTTAATTACTGTAGTCTTTTTTTCTTGAACCTTTTAATCATGAGTTCTATTTTTTGTTTTCGTGATATGATATGTTTTTGCAATTTTTTCAGATACCTTATTGGGATTTATTTTTGCGATTTTTGCAAATTTTGGTAATTTTTGCACAAATAAATTTTTGCAAAATCTTTAATTTTCCAATTTGCAAAAATAAATCCCCACAAAAATTTATCCCAAAAAGTTAGTGCTCCAATATAAATAAGTTAAGACAAAATTTTTGTTCAAACTTTTTTGTTTGTTTCTATAGTGGAGAGAAGTAGCTAAAGAATTGAATGGAGTGATAAGGATGGGAGCAGTGAATTGTCACGATGATTGGATGCTCTGTAGAATGCAGGGAATTAACGGTTACCCTTCACTCCGGATATATCCCACTGTATGTATATTTAGTTAGTTATTAAATTTTTAAACTATTCTGTATTTTGTCTTCTTCTTCTTCATAAAAAAACAGTACTGCAAAACTAATTCAATATTAGGTATTTTTCAGATTTAAGTCGTTGAAACTTTGTCAATGAATTATCCTATCAGTCTTATTATTTCTAAGTCTTTATTATTAAAAAATCATGCGAGAAAGAAAATTTTTTTAGTACCTTTATTTTTTATAGGGTGAATATTACTATGGGGAACATGAGAAAGAGAAAATGATCGCTCATATCATGAGCAATTTGGAAGTTGATGTAGTGGATTTAACAGAAAGTAAGAACGTGTATATATTGTTTTCCTTGCAATGTTTATCTGTTGAATATTTTAATGCTAAAAGAAAAGATATCTCTGGTATGTTATGGTATGTTATGGCACGTCCTAAAAACTGGTAAAAATTACCATAACTTTTGCACACCACTAGCCGGTGTAATATGCAAAAAAGGATAACTGAATAAGAAGGCCAATATATTGAAGTTTTTGCCACGGGTGTTACCTAATTGTTTTCTGAGCCAAAATTGAGTAATTTACAAATTAGTTGATTGTGGTAAAATCTGCTGACGTCAGCGAAACTTAAATATCTTTTGATTACTTTGTTCAATTCTCCTCAAATTTTATCTTGATCATCTTGATTATCTTGATGAATTCATTGACATATTGGCATATAATAATAAGGTATCTACTCTGAAATATTCTGCTTGTTATGAATCAACGCTGAAACACTCAGTGTGTTTGAAAAGAAGTCAACTGCGTAAAAAGCATGATTAAAACAACTATAGAAAGTTTGGCGAATATAGGTTGGAAAATATTTCCAAATTTTTTTAGCGGAAAGGTTAGAAAAAGAATGACCTGGGTGGAAAATTTCGAAATAAAATTTATCTAGAGTGCACAGCTGGTGACACACAAGGAAGGTGTATATAACTTTTATATTTCTATTTCCAGCAACAATCAAAGAAGTGATGCCAAGCAGTGATCAACCATGGCTCATTTCTTTTTGCTATGATGAAACTTCAAGTTTGTTGTTCTTTTGCTTTTTTTAATTCGAGCGCGACACATGCAGTTTAAAACTGTTACAACGAAAATTCTTAAACTGGGGTTTCACAGGCCTTCAAATGGTTGATTGAACCAGGAGGGAATGAAGCAGAAAGGAAACAATATCATTCCATTCCCCCCCCCCCATTTTCACTGGTAAATCGACGAGATCTGGTACAGCGACCGTCGTATCTGCTGTACTCATTGGGTTGTGTCTGAAATGCTCATTAAACCCGATATGTACGTAATAATATGATATATATCAGTTTTAAATTTTACAATCTCAGATTCAATTTTATTTATGTCGAAATGAAAAATAAATTTAATTTTTGTTTTAGTTGATTGTTTGGAGGATAAAATGCTCATTAAATTATCAGCTATGCTTGTAAGTTGTTTGTTTTGAATTATTTAAGAGTATTAGTATATATAATAGTCTGTGTCTTTCTACTGCATTATAAAGTGAAACTAAACCACAAGTTCAAAACAACGACAGAAGAATGTTTGGAGAAAACTTTTATTCTATATCCGATAATATCCTTTTTAACATTTGGTCGTTGCTAAGTTACATGTATGTCTTACATTGAGGAAGGGACCAAATTGCCATCTTTATTCAGACAAAAATTCTAGCTGGTCTGGTGTTTTGGAGAACACCTTAATGGAATTCATTTTTGCGAATTGGAAAAATAATGATTTTGCGAGGATTTAATTTTGCGAATTTGCCTAATTTCTTTCATTTCCCAAGGAGTTTTAGGCAAAAAGCATAAAATAAATAAATTTGCGATGATTTAATTTCGCGAAATTGACCAAAATTCTCGAAAATGGGGAGAAAAAAATCCCCTTAAAAAAGATTTTTTTTTCTTTTTTTCAAAGGAAAATTTGGTACATGTGGCACGTGCGAATTGTATCCCCAATAAAAAGATATGCAATGCTTTTGATACTACCACTGCATTGAGATTTGTACAAATCAAAGATCAGAAAATTCAACCAGGAGTTGTAAGTTATTGTCAATTGTAGTGTCAGTTAGAGTCGTTTTTATATGCTAGCTTATAGACTGACTGGTCTGAAACTTGGAGTATCTACGATAGGCCATAAAAAATGAGGATTAAGTTACGGAGATAAATCATGACAGCGAACGAATACCGTTTAGGTTATTGCTTTTCGTATTTTCACTAGTCTATTATACTTTCCGTTCATTGTCGCGATTTATCTCAAGTACTTAACCTTAATAATAGTGCCAAACATGAGTGATCGTGTGACAAACTATTAAACTGAGGCCTTAGAAAAACGCAGCATTGAAACCCATATTTTGAGAGCCAGCTCAAGTTTTAGGTCTGAAATTTATATTTTGTTTTGTACCACATTCTTTCTCTGTTTTTGTTTGTTTTTTGTTCAGTTAAAAACGTGTGAATATTTTTTATCTCTCGTTTTCAGTTGATTCCTGCAGTAACGGCAGTAGATATCATGGAGGAGGTGTTGAAACTGCTCCCAGAACCTGTTACTGTCAATGATGAAATGTTTCAAGTAACCATTTTAATTTTTTTTTGTGTAAACAGGAAACATATATAGTGATGAGCTTTTGTTTTGTATTTGCCCATCCATTGGGCTTTTCCAGAGACATTTTCAATATCTTAGGATATCCAGGGGTTTAAGAATTTGAAGACCAAGGATATCCAGGGGGAGGGTTCAAGATTTTCAATAACCTAGGATATCCAGGGGATAAGAAATTTTCACCAAGGATATCCAGGGGCATGGTGTTAAGGAAAATTGACATCCTACCTTAACAAACGGATATTCTTCTGGAAAAGCTCATTGCAATTATAATAAAGAAATCATAGGTTTGTCTCAAAAAAAGGTAGTAAAATATTTCAGACAGTATAATTTTTTTCGTAATCAATAATTTTTTTCAATAATTCCAGGCCATCCGAAGAAAAGTCTCCGAGGGTGATGAAGAATCATGGCTGTTGGTTTTCCGTGAGAATTTCGATGATAAAGATCTTGAGTTACGCAAAATGGCTGGATTGTTGCCATATCAGAAGGTTATTGTTGTTTTTTACTAGTTCTTTACACTTTTAAAGGCTTATGTAAAAAAATAATGTCTCGTAGAAAAAAATGGTTTTCTGACTAATAGTCTTATTTCTCTAGAGATAGAATTATCCCTTTTTGTGACGTACTTTTTCACTCTTTTAAAAGTGATTTTTTATTTAAAAAAAGCTTTACCACACAATTCAAGTTAAACTTTTTCGTATGTATACATCATCATTATTGTAATACCTTATTGGTACTAATTTTCGCGCGTATTAATTTTCGCGCATCAAGAAAAAATAATTTTCGCGCATATTAATTTTCACGCACCAGCCAATCGTCTTCAAATTATCGATATTAATTTTCGCGCAAAAAGGCCTCCTATATATTTTTTTATAGTTATACAAATATATATGAAGAAATTTTTAAAGATAAATGCCACTTTCTTTCCAAAAACAAAAAAACATAGTATTAATTTTCCGCACTCGCTGACTGCGCATAATTTCGGTATTAAATTTCGCGCATTTTTGGGCCTCTGCGCGAAATTGCGCAAAAATTAGTACGCGCGAAAATTGGTACCAATAAGGTATCAACTGACAACTCATTATTTTGGGTGGTACTAGCCCGGGAGGTAGCAGTGTGGAGGGGCGCTGGATATGTGTGGACCAGACCCCTCGAAGCCGACCCTAGAGAGACTACTTTTTACCAAAAAAGGGACCCTTAGAGAGAGTTTCACAATTAAATTCCAAAATTTCGACCCTGAAAGAGAGACTTATAATTATTGAAAGACTTTTTTGCTTTTTTTTGCTTTTTTGACCATTGAAAAAACATCCTTTTTCCCAGGTACTTTCCCGGTCTATTAGAGTTATTAAACTATGAATGTATCACATGACACGTCCTGTTCAAAATTGTAAAGCATCTTTTCTTCTGATTCTTTAGATTGGCCAAGTGAATTGTAAAGTTGAACATGATTTATGTTCTCGATTTTATTTGACCAAGTATCCAGCCATCCTTTTCTACAAATCTATTGGTTATGAAGTTCACCATGGTAAGAAATATTATTTCTTATTTAAACATATTTACCCAGGATAGCCTCTTCAGTTCTAGTGAACTGTTATCAATGAGGATCCTGCCTTCCTTGCGAAACACATACCTAGTGATTAAGCAATTTTCATCACCGAAAGCCTCGTGGGAGGATCGAACTCGGGACCCTCGAACTCGACTCAACGACTTAACCACTCGGCCACAGATCCACGAGATCACGAAATTGATCAATCTTTCACTTTTCCAAATAACTCTGTGCAACTCTATGCGTGTTATTCATAAGGACTGAGAAGCATCCTATATTTATTGCCTTTTAGGGGTTTAACGGTTTATAGTTTGAAGCACCAAATATGATTTTTAGTAAATTCTAAAAATCATCGATTTTCTTTTATCTGCCTTAAAGGGAACAAATTTTCTCAGGAATTGATTTTTTTTTTTTAAGTTTGTTCCCGGGAAATTTTATATTTTAAATTCAGTTTCGAAATTTTAAAAATTATTTTATATTTCTTTTAGGTCGCTACAACGCTCATGACATTGCCAATTTCGTCAAAGAGAGCGAGTTGTCAAACGTCCGGGTTCTACATCCGGACAACTTTCCAAAACTTACGGAACTCAAAGATAATTGGTTCATAGACTTTTTTGCACCAGTAAGACAGATTTCTCGACTTTCTCGAATTAGGTTATAAATTTGAATTATGAAAACGCCCAAAAAAGTTAACAATCGCCTAACTTTTTTCGGGCATTTTCATAATTCAAATTTAACCTATTTTCAAAATTGAGGTGGATGCTTTTTGTTCAGAAATGATTTACAAATTTGATATCTCAATTTGCTAATTTTGGGATTCGTAAAGGGTCTGTTTGAAAAACGGTCGCTTCCGTCCTACACTAAAGTCTGTTGCAAGAAGACTGTCGTCACTATAAAACAAAGTTGTGAAGAAACCAGGCTGATACTAAAAAACAAAGTTAATAAGTGATTTTGTCCTAGTTTCTATTAATTTGTTTTTAGTCTCGGACGGAAGCATTTTTCAAAAAGACCCTAAACCTTGTCTTTAAAACAACTTTGTATTTTCATTTTTTTCTCAGTGGTGTCCGCCCTGTATGAAGTTATTACCAGAATGGCGGAAAGCTGGCAAACAAATCGGTGATTCCGTTGCAAAGTTTGGTACTGTTGATTGTACCATACACAAGAACCTCTGCTTACAGGTAAATACCCAAAGGTTTATTCATGCTGCACTCAACTCTGGCTGTTACCCAGCTCTTTCAGGTCACGTGTTCTCGTTATATTTTCAAAATCTAATTTTGTTAGTGTCTTTTATTTTCCATTTAAGACATGATTAGAAATGGATCCATTTTTCAATAACATATTCTACATTTTTCTTACTCGTATTGATATTCATTACGTTCTCTTTTCTAAGGAAACATCCTAAAAAACCGGACGTTTGCCAACACTACTAGTGTTATTGTTTAGACATTCGAAACTAGTGTCGAACACCCGGACTTTTTAAATATATTTCCGTAAAAAAGATCGTCAAAGGAGTTTAAGGAACGATCGTTCTTGTTTTCGCCAAACAAAGAAATAACTTGACTGAGGTTACTGTACTGGTACACTAAACTCTAATTTTGTGAAATCATCGTTAAAGATATTTCATGTGGAAACCTTTTTCGAATCTAAAAAGTTTCATTAATTTCGCCTAGCGAAAGTATTACGATCGTCTTCTGCGGTCGGGTCGCGGCGGCGGTTTTGAGCTAAAACAAGATGGCAGAGCAGAAAAGCAGAGGCCAGATGCCAGATCAGAGTGTTACATGTGTTTTATGGATTAGTGTCTGTCAGTCTGTCAATGGAGGATAGTGTTACTTTTCCTGTGTACTGTCCTCATGCACCAACAAAAGATTTGTGCATTTGTTTCTATATTAAACTGACAAAGGATGTGCTTTGTTTTGATTTTTTTGCTTGAAAAGGCAATAGCTAATTAAAAAATAAAACACTTCAGTTGGAATATGGGAGTTATGTTTCAAGATCTTCCAAAATTGTATCAGGTATATCGTTTTTGTAATTTGATGTCTACTGTTACTAGCTAAAAAAACATTTTCATTGCATTGTTTTGATGTTTTTGTGCTGATGCAATGTATTTTCAATATTTGAACTCAGAAATGATGATCCCCGGTGTGACCCGAACAATTTTGGGTCTGTTCGGACCATGTTCAGGCTTAAAATTAAAACTCGCCCCAAACATGGTAAAACAATTACTCTTGAAATAACATGTTATAGCTTCGTTCCCCGAAAGCTGACCCGAACGTGCGTGGCTTTCTAATTTTTAATTCAGTACAAGGCCGGAAAATGTTGGGTCGTGTCGTACTTTAGACTCAGCTGCTCAACTGCTCAGTCAGATATTCCAGGCGATCGCACTCACTATCAACACAATCGATAGCAAAAAGCTATCAATTGTATCGTTTGAGTCTGGCATTGTTTTTCATCGCAATAACTTTAATTCAGACCAGGCGGTTGCAATTGACAGATTGCAGTAATCCTTGGCTTAGATAGGGATTAGATTATCAGTTGATTATGATAATATATGGGTACCAATACTTACTGTAGGATTTTTTTACTACCTTGATAAGCTATCGATTGGACAAAAATTGATAAATTTTAGTGATGGGTAGCTGCAATCGATAAACTGCAGCTAATCAATGACTAATCAATACTCAGGATTTTTATGACACTAAATTACCCACAAATTATTGGAACCAATCGATATCTAATCCATCGATTACTTATTGATTATCCATTGATTGTCTGCACTCCACCATAAAGACTATATATATTGAAAAGTTAATTATCTCATTAATTACCATTTGGGCAATTTTAAACCTGCTTTAAAAAGTCCACAAGATGCAAAGACAACCAGGTTACTAATGAGATAATTAACTATTTAATAATTATTCATTACAATGGAGTGCAGACTAAACTGTATTAGTACAGACTAGACCAGAAAATATAAATTCTTCTTCATGATGTGAGGATGTGGCAAATAAAATTGAATGCTATTTTTGATGAAGTTGATCCAACTGTACAATAAGTCAGATATTTAGACATGGTGTTTGTATCACGATCTAGGTAAGTTTCGGAGGATTTGAATTTAAAGGATTTTTTTTTTACATGCTGCAAACATGTTGAATTAGGTCATTTTTGGTGGTACAATCAAGTTAAATTCAGAGTAGAGTCAAAAATTGTATTTGCTGTTTTTGTATCACAATCGAGGTGAATTTTGAGAAGAAAGTAAAAAATTATTTACATGCGGCCAAAAAATTGGGTAATTGAACTCATTATGTTTTTGCTGTTTTAGTAAATTTTCTTGGTTTTGTTAAAGGGAGAAAATTTACTAAAAGACCAAAAACAACGAGTTCAACTTTGTTTGCTGCATTCCTGATACAAAATTAGGAAATTTGCGTAAAAGAATCCTCGAAAACCTCCCCTAAAGGGTCGTACATGCCGTAGGTTTGACCTATGAGTGCCCTCGGGCTTTCCCCACAATTGTAATTCAATGTTTTGGGACCTAAGATTTTCTCACAGTTTTTGTTTGTCAAGTTTTTCAAGATTTTAACTATACATTTTATCACAGGAAACTTCTATTATCGTTGTTTTCAGTTAATATATGTCAATCAGACAATTATCAGCTATATCTCGGCGAAATTTTCGACTTTGAGTCGTCTTGTTTTCTTTTCTTTTCAAGACATTCGAAACTAGTGTCAAACACCCGTCCGGTGTATAAAAGATTACGGAATGGATATCACGAATAAATATGTTTTCTTTTCTTTTCGATGTTCAGCAAAACGTTCGATCATACCCAACAACCATCTTCTTTAACAAAACAGAAGAGCCACACATTTACAGTGGTTACCATTCGGCTGAAGACATTATCGCTTTTGCTGAGGTAAACCAAAAATGATTTCTTCGTACTATTTTTTATTAATTTTGTTAGGTTTTTGTTATCTTGCTTCTCTATATTTTTATTTGACAAATACTTCATATTGTCGAGCATACCATACTGTCGTGTACCTGATAAAGGATATTTAATTTTCAAATTAATCACCGCGAAATCCTGGAATACTTTATTTGAGAACTTTTAGAATTTAGCAAGGTAAAAAATATGCGAATTTATTTGCGAATATATTTTTACGAATTGGAAACGCCCCAAAAAATTTTCGAAATAAAATTTCGTGAATGAAGGAATATTTGAAATAATTTAGGAATTATTTAGGTCATTTTTCTTTTAATTTGAAAATAGTAGCTAAACTTCGCGAGATAAACTTTCGCCAAAAGGGGTTGAGTCAACTTTCTCTCACGAAAATTTCTCCAGTTAAAGTATGACACAATTTTTGCAATCTTGGTGCCAGAGAATTTCACCTAATAAAGAGTTTATTTGGACATTCGTTACAGGACATTTTGAAACCACCAGTCTTTGTGTTGACACCGGAGACTTTCGAAAAGTTGGTCAACCAAAAAGAACTTGGCGAAACGTGGGTTGTGGACTTTTTTGCTCCTTGGTGTGGTCCTTGCATGGAGCTTGCTCCCACTTACCGACAACTCGCCAAGGTATGAGTATTTTTAAGTTCTTTGAGGTCTGGCTTAAAAGTTTTTTATATAGTTTTTTGAGAGCTTTCGAGTGATATAAATGGTTACAGGCAAAAATCATTTTAAAATTTGAAAAAAAACTACCATTATGAGCCCATTATGGTTTTGCCTTGGGAAAATAAATAATAACCGAAAAAAGGGTGACCTCATGCTCGGATTTCAGGCGATTCTTTTCTGAGTGATAATGGATGTATAAAGAAGGTCAGCTTTACGTTATTTTTCCCACCAAACTATGCTCAACGACCTCCTTACCAACGAGTTTTTCGAGGTTTTTCATAGATTTATGCTTAGAGTCCAAATTCACTTCCATTCTCGAGGATTTGTTTATATTATACTAGCAGTTAGCTGAAGCTATGAATGCCCCGAAACCGCCTGAGTTAAGACACAAAAGTTAAACCTCTAATGGCAGC
>JAUJPO010049373.1:0-15646 GCA_032270745.1 Tiaropsis multicirrata
TTTGCCAAAAACGGCCTGAAAAAGAGGTTTTTGGGGTTTTCTCAAAACTGGTTCATTATTTTTTTCTGCTTTCTCTACTTTTTTTTCATTATTAATTTTATTTTATAACCAGGTAGGTCCATAAAAGTATCACTTGTTTTTTATCTATTGGGATTCCCTATATTTAGCATCACTTCTTCACGCCCATACGCCCAGGCCCTCGGATGTCCACTTATTTTCTTCCAACTTTGATATTTCACCCCCTTTCGTGGACAAGAAATCAGCGGAGGGATTTGTGGATTTTTAATGATTTGTGCCTGTTTATCTACTAAATGATAGGGTGATAAATTGCGGACTTCGCTGATCGCTTTGTATTACAATGCGGACGAGCTACCATACAAAAACAAAGACCAATACAAGAAAGAAGACGACGGAAGCACCTCTATCTTCTTGTACCGTGCCAACAAAAGCTTATACGACATGCAATGCATGATGGATAATAATGGGGCCACGGACCTTGTTATCGACATCATCATGGCCGAACCGAGCCCCAACATCTTTTTGGAATGCATACAGCTTGCTATCTCCTTACTGGACGGTGGAAATGGAACGGTTCAGGTACTTTAACAGACCCTGTAAAAAGTTAAATTTGCCCAAAACACTTGGAACGTGTTTCTATCACCCCTAGCAAGCATTCCAGGCAGTTTGGGTCGTTTTTTTAATTCTAAAAATTTCTATTAACCCTTACCACGCCGGAATCTTTTTGAAAAAGCTAAAAGAATTGGACAAATGATTAAGGTATTAACTTTGGTATCGTTGGAAAGTCTCGAAGAAGATTTTCTAACCGTGAATTTCTGTTTAATTTTGAAGAAACTTCAGTATTAACCACTCCGAAAGTATCAACTGACATTGTGTGCGCTTTGTGACCCAGAAACACCAAATAAATGGTTGCCCATGTGTGATCCCATATGTTTTATAATTACCCTGTCACAACCCTACGATCAATAATAAATAAAAGATATCTTTTAGCAACAAAAAAATTACTTTATATATTTATATTATATTTCGATATATCTTCATTGACGAGCAATCTTCTAAATTGCTTTAAACTAATTATATTGGACGATAAACAGGATTTTGACCATTAAAAACTAAAACAATTCCATGTTTCGGCCTGGGCCATTTTCAAGGATTTTTCAGTAAAAAAATCAAACTAAATATATACAACCCTACAATCATCTTTACTTTTCACATTTTTTAGAAATCGTTCTACAAGCGATTTTTATATTCAAAGACGGAGCCCTTTTTCCAGTACCTCTTCGAACAGATAGCAGAAGCCAAAGAGGAAATTCGTTCCACCATCACGATGAACACAGACTCGGTTGCTAGGAAACGAGAAGAAGAAAAGGAAGAGAAAGCCAAGGATCCGATGACGCGACGTGAAACAATCAATCTGTTGAAACGAGACTCCAAAGACACCCATGTACTCGGTAGGACACAGCTTGGACTTAAACCCGCAAATTCGTTCAGAGTACATGGGCTTAAACCTGCAAATTTGGTCAGAGTACATGAACTTAAACCTGAAAATTCGGTCAGTACAGGACAATGGAAAAAGGTTGAAGTACGACGGCTAATATAGGCGATGAGAAGAAAATTCTTAACATTAAACTTTAACAGAAATTTAAATCAACTTGACTTTCCAAACATCATCGACTTGAACGATTTCGAGTCCCCCTGAATGTTTAATATACTGTCGTCTGTTATATATTGTAAATCTTCTCTGTCTCCTCCAGGAATGCTGGTCTCGTTGAGTGACGACGTCAAAGAACAACTAACGGACGCTGCTCAACAAACTAATAAAGCCTATTCGGCTGTCCGAAAGGGCCGAGAGGGCGACACAAATGAGGGATCCAAAGGTCCCTTCCCAGAAAGTGTAAAATCGTCATCCGTGGGAAGTTACCTTGCTCCCGAGATTATCACAATGCAACCGATCCTTCGCTTCTTACAATTGCTCTGTGAAAATCACAACACTGAGATGCAGGTTTGTTGGGTTTTTAAGCTTATCTAGCTCTGATCTCTGGACACCACTTCAGCAAAGACTCTCACCGAAAGCTTTATGGGCGCCATTTTACCCTCAAAGTTTGGCAGTCTAACTCTCAGACCGGTCGAAACTACAAACCCTGTGAAGGCCTTGTAGAGTCTCTTTGACTCATCCCTAAGCGCTGGTAGGCTTCATTACAGATTCCAGTAAAAAAGTGTGTCAACAAAACCGCCATGTTGTTTCTTATTCTTCATTTTTAAACGAAATCAAAAGAGCGGATTGATTTGCTGTTGAAAAAATGGCACTTGGAAGCCGTTGTAACTGGATCATAAATTTTAGTTGGAAATCAGGCTCAAAACTAAAAGAAAAATGTCTTGATGCGTGATAGTATTGACTTCTCATTTTTAGAATTATCTACGTAAACAAGAGCATAAGAAGAGTTACAATTTAATACAAGAGACGTTGACCTTTCTCGATTGTATTTGTGGCAGCACTACAGGAGGTCTGGGACTACTCGGTCTTTACATTAACGAACATAATGTGGGACTGATCAACCAATCATTGTGCACTTTGACTGAATATTGTCAAGGCCCTTGCCATGATAACCAGGTACATTATTTTGTTCCTTTGGTTAATTAGCGTAGATAAATCACGACGACGGAATGTGTCTTTCTCTACCAGGATAGTACGGGTAGCAAGGTGGATATAACCTGTAAACGAATATCTCTTTTGGTAGTCATGTTGCTGGGCAGAGCATTTAAAATCAAACTATTAATCTCTTTAACAACACCCAGTAAGATGACTTTGTTGAAATTTTTTTTGTTTTACAATAATCCTTTTTCATTTGGTGGTCTTCGATTTGTATTGTTAAACAATATGTCCAATTATACCTTAATCGCGAATCGAGAAACCACTAAAAGTTTCGCGAGTTCCTTTTCTGATTTTTTACACAAAGTTGAGAATTTGGATACTCTCAAATGTGACGGAACCCAATTTTTGAGAACAAAATTTTCGCGGCCAATTTTGAGCAAAAATCATTCGTTCGTTCATTCTTATTGCCTTAAAAGGGTTAATTTCATTTTATAACCAGGTAGCTCCATCAAAGCATTACTTGTTATACTTAACTGAACATTTCCTTTAGAATGCAATAGTGAGCCACGAATGCAATGGTATGGACATCATTATTGCATTGGTATTGAATGAAATCAATCCATTAAGCAAACATCGTATGGATCTTGTTATGGAACTCAAGGTATTACTATTAAACAACCCTGTTACCAGGATATTCTCTGAAATTCTACTGTATGGCGCGTCAAGGAATACCCTGGAACTATTTATCAAGTCATATCAAAATGTTTAAATGGCGCGCAAAGAGTCCTGGGCACGAGGTTGGCCTTCATGAGCCTTTCGTCATTCAGTCCTCTTGTTATATAAAATTGAAATGGTAGCTTTGCAAAAAAAGAGATCTTAGATTCAATCGTAACGCTGTTTTTATAAAACTATTTTTATGTTAAAAAGGTTTCAGCTACAGTCAAATTAAGTTCCCGCATTTTGTGGACCGCTCGCCAAAATAACCTTCCCGTCATATCGACCAAATTTAGTTTCTGCCAAAAATTCTTCCCATTAAAATTACTTTTGTCCGACATTTTTTTTGTCTGATAAGGTAGGTAGTAAAACCATATTCTTCTTATTCCTTTTAGGACAATGCTTCTAAATTGTTGTTAGCCATAATGGAAAGTCGTCATGACAGCGAAAATGCAGAAAAAATTCTCTACAACATGAGCCCTAACACATTAGTATGGAAATTCTTCTCACGATTTTTGATTCAAATCTTATTCGAGTTTAGACTTCTTGTCGCTATGAATGATTTCAACGTTGTTTCAACATTATTTCAACGTCCAATAAAAAATAACATTTTCAGTGCCTACACTAGAGATGAAATGAATTCTTTAAAAATGAAATTAGCGAAGCAAGGGAGGAATTCAGCTCTCGTCGTACAAACTATACTCGCTGATAGTTCATACTCTAACCAGTGCCGAATACAGAAGGTGCTCTGAAATGTTTACTGAGCGTTGCCGAGTGTTGCTTTTGCTCAAATTCTTTATATGAAAACAACACTCTCTGTTGAATACTTCTGTGTCCGCCTCTGCTAACTGTGTGATTTCTTTTCGCTCAAGGTGGACGTTTGTAAACAAGCTTTCCATCAAGAAGAGATAGACACAGCAACCGATAGTGAGATCTCACCAAGAGACGTTGGACATAATGTATATATCCTGGCCTATCAGGTCCGTAACAAATCCTCTTTTGAATAATCTTGATATGAAGCCAGTAAACACGTGACGTTTTTGACGTTGAAAGACGTTGCCCGGACGTCAAAATGACGTTCTGTTTGGGTGGACCAAATTACATAAGACTTTCATGAAAGCTTTATCATTATAAAACATACCAGTTCTATTACTTTATTACGTCTTATTCTAATTTCTACATTTCTACTGACTTATATTATTGTAATAATATGTAACAATCTCGGTCGAAAAAATTGATGCAAATAAAGGTCACATATTGACATATTGTTACCATATTCCTACGTACCTCTTTCAAAGGAATTGAGTGGGGTAAAAAGAAGGACAGTTATACTGTGTTTTTAGCGCATCAAGCATATTTTACTTTGTTAATCCATCTAAGCTCTCTAGGCTATTTTGGCTGACCTTACAGCCTTGGCTGGTTTATTTTAAATTCTGAAACCCAACTTAGAACTCCAAGCTTGGGTCCACCCAGCAGGCACACAACGTTATTTCAACATTTTTTGTTTTCACGTTCCGATAAAGTTCTGACGTTGAAACAACGTTATTTAGACGTCAAAACAACGATCCGTGCTTAGCTACAAAATTCTTACTTTTATTTTTCTCACACTAGTTATCAAAACACAATATAGAATTGAGCGACCTATTGAAACAAGGCCTTGAGGAGGAAGGGGAAGGAGAAATAGAGCAAACGGATCCACAAGTTAATCTCATACAATCTGATCCTGCACTTCAATTCTATTCCAAAAGTACTGCTCAAATAGAGGTAAGGAAATCTTTCATTACCAGTATATCTTATATATAAATAGTATAATTTTCTCAGTTGCTCATATCTCTATACCCGAAGAATATTAAGTTCCGAGGGTAAATCCATATCCCTATGTTGAGGGTGTCGGTTTTTCTGAACACCAGGCCTCCCTGGATATCAGTTCTACAAAAATTGTCGCTCTTTTAAATTAACCAATGTGTATAGATAGGTCTAAAATGAATAATCAACACCCAACAATTTTTAGGTGGTACGCAAAGATAGAGTTTTGGAGCAGATCATCTTCCCTGTACCTTCCATTTGTGAGTTTCTAACGGATAAGAAGAAAGATGAAGTGTATTATACATGCGAACGAGACGAACATAACAGCAAGGTCAGTTATAGTCTCCTCCTTTCAATTTTTTTCTCTGCTTGAGGCGACGGAGCGATATATGGATTTTTTAAGGCAGCTTCAAAACGAACCTGGCCAGGTTGAGCAAAAATTGTTTCTTTCTTCGACCTTCCAAAAGAGTCTCTATAAGGGTCGAAATTTCAAAGGTTTTGGAAAAGTCTCTGTAAGGAAAACCCAAGCACCCCCTCTGAGGATTCTTCACAGAACAAAGTTAAGGATATACTTTTTCGGCTTTTTAGGTGACTGATTTCTTTGAAAGAACAGAGGATTTGTATCAAGAAATGATTTGGCAAAAACGTCTACGCGATAAACCTTGGTTATTTTGGTTCAGTAGGAATTGGCAAATCTGGGAAACGATCGCCTTGAATCTCGCGATTGTCATCAATTTGTTGGTCGCTTTCTTTTACCCCTTTTCGAATGCCGCTATGGGTAAGTTGCCCTACTTCAAAAACTTTTGCCAAAGATATTTTAAAATATTGATTTCTTTCCGATAGTTTCAAGGTATAGCTTATCATGAATGTGACTGATAAACATTTCCCTCTGACTAGGTACAGTACGTCATTCCAACATTGTTTCAACGTTCAACGTTGTTTGGGCGTTGAAACAACGTTCCGTGTCTGCTGGGAAGTTTTATCGTTATTGACGATTTCCATTTTAGATTTGGACCATCGTCTATCGATTTTGATTTGGTTGGCTATCTTGGTCTCGTTTATTGTTTGTGTGACAGTGCCTCGATTATCCGGTATACGTACACTGGCAGGAGCTGTCATACTGCGCATGATCTTCACGCTGGGAACTATACCGACGCTGAATTTGCTGGGAGCATTTAATGTAAACTATTATTTGGTTTATGGAATTTCTTTCGAGAAATCTTGATTTTAGTTCTCGCTATGGAAACCTCTACGATGAAGGGAGAGGGTAAATAATCTCTCCCCGCGGTTTCACTCTCTTACTTTTAGCCTTTACATCACTTAGTATACCGTACAGGTATAGGTAGATAAATTTCTCTATTTTCTCTTTTCTCTATACTTCGTATAGGTACAGGTGGATACCGTTGTCTCTATTTATCTTATGTGGAAGTCAATAATCTCCCTATCTTTTTTTCTCCCCCCCCCCCCTCCCCCCGCTTCCCTAGCTGACTCTCACATATAATATCAACCTAAGCTTTTGGTTAAAACATTGACATAAAGAGGTAAGAGATCAACACTATCCTCCTTTATTCGTTGACGTGATTTCTTCTCTTAGATAAGATAAAGTGTTGATTAATATTCAATTTTTTTCCGTACTAGTTACTCAACCGCTTCATACTGACAGTGAGTTACATTGGTAACAGTGGTATATTAGCTGGCACCTCCATCAATCGGTTGATCAGTGATAATTTCTTGTTAAGTATGGTCATGTGTCTCATCATATGTGGCTTGGGCTTGTTCGTTCACGAATTCTTCTACTGCGTCCTCGTAAGGCCTTTATTCTACACGGGGAATGGATGGTATAAGCTTTTTTCTCATTATTCATGCCAGACATTTTATATTTTTGACTCCCGAACTACAGGTTTACCCCTGGACAAGTGTTAATTTGACCTCGCTGTTAAGAATCCACCCAGTAGCCACGATAACCGGAACTGATCTCGAATCTGGATATCGAATATCCGGTAGCCCATCAAACTTTTTCTTTTTCACTTGTTATAAATAAGTGTAATTTCAATTCTCTACTTTCTCTTACGATTTGCTTAGATTCTCATCTCACAGTCTTTGTATTTGTCTTCTGTCTATTCTGTCTGTAACCCCATCAATAATTTCTGGATAAACTACAAGTAATAAACAGAAAACTAAAAAGATAGCGGTTGCATCTATATGAATATTTCAACACATTTCGTGTCTTCTTCAGCAAGTCAACATATCTTTTCATTGTAGGTGATTGATGTGATAGCCAGGGAAGAGACCTTATTGAACGTGGTTCGTTCAGTGACCAGAAATGTCCGCTCCATCCTGCTGACCACATTGCTAGCTCTGGTGCTGGTCTACTTTTTCTCCATCATTGGGTTCTTGTTTTTTCAAGAAGATTTCGTGATGGAAACAGAACCGTTGAAAGCAGAATCACTCCCTACTAATGCTAATGGTACCACACAAAGGATTCTCTCTTTTTACAAATTTTAATTCTCTCCATATCATTATCGTAATGAGATTTCTTTAAACTCTGTCCCAATGACCAAACAGGCACACAACATTGTTTCAGCGTCTAAATAACGTTCTGACGTTGAAACAACATCATTGTCATCACTAACAATGAATTGTAGTCTCAAGCCTTCCTTTCGACACGTGTAGAACTAAACATAGAGTACATTGTCTCCCTTTGACCCAACAAACACAGCACGTTATTTTGACGTCCGTGTGACGTGTGTTAAAAGACCTTTTCTGGACGTCAAACTGAGAAATCATCCATGGATTTAACACAGTTCCCTTTATTTCAATCACTCTTTTAGCTTTTTGTCCAGCCAACACCAATTGCAGCAGTTCATCACTGAAACCCAACATCTTCACCAAGGATGGCGGCTCCGCACAACCCGCAGATGGAGACAGTGAAGGAAAAGTGCAAGAAAGTGCATGTGACAGTTTATTGATGTGTATTGTGTTTACCATGAACAATGGTTTGAGAAGTGGTGGTGGAATTGGTGATGTACTGAGAGCGCCTTCAAGAGGGGTAACTTTTCAAATTTTTAATATATAAACCCAATAGGCTGGGTGGGATTGGAATTTCAACTGTTGAAGACACTGAATAATAAACTGAAAAAAAGCTATTCACACCAAATAGTGGACTTTGCTTTGGTACTTTGGAACTTTGGAACTACAAACTAAATTGGGGCCAGTTGGGGCGTTTATTCGGCACCTGAGGGTCAAATTCTCTAAATTCGTAACCAGCCTGACAACGGTTATACGACCTTTCTTATGTAGTTACTCGGTCAAAGATAAAGAAAAGAAAGCTTGCTTATCATGCTACCATCTTGACCTATCTTCTAGTTTCTGTTATGAAAGGCAGACAAACAACGTTATTCCAACATTGTTTCAACGTCCAAATAACGTTGTGACGTTGAACTAATGTTGTCTGGACGTTAAAACAACGCTCTTTTCTTGCTGCCAGTGCAACCAACACCTCTACATGTATATCTACATTTTCTCTATAACTTATATATTCTTCATTATTTTTCGTATACAGGATCGTTATTTCACAGCGCGTGTTGTTTACGATCTATTGTTCTTCTTTATCGTCATCATTATCGTATTGAATTTAATCTTTGGTGTGATCATTGATACTTTCGCTGACTTGAGAAGTGAAAAACAGACCAAAGAAGAAATCTTGAAAAACAGCTGCTTTATTTGTGGTAAAGTAGACCTTTTTGTCTGAATGTTTAGTTTAAGAGTTTGAATTTCATTTCCAATTAGTATAATTTATGTCCCCGCGCGGGTGGTTTCTTTAC
Source organism: Tiaropsis multicirrata (assembly GCA_032270745.1). Classification (NCBI taxonomy): domain Eukaryota; kingdom Metazoa; phylum Cnidaria; class Hydrozoa; order Leptothecata; family Tiaropsidae; genus Tiaropsis; species Tiaropsis multicirrata. Next base: position 8,956 of record JAUJPO010049373.1, read on the forward strand.
CAATTTCGAATTGACGGTCACCCAATTATTTTGTTTTGAGCATCCTTCTACTTCTTTCATAATTGAGATTTCTTTTCTAGGAAAATCTGTATCCCCCTGTTGAAGATACTGTATCAAGGATCCAGGGTGTTTTTCACTACGGATATCCAGGGGGGGCTGGTGTTGAGAGAAATCGACATCGTCAACAGGGTTACGGATTTTTCTTGAAAAACCCATTAGTTGCTTTGCATTCAATGGTTGAAATGAAATTACTCATCTCAAAAAAAATTTATTCAAACAAATCAGGTTTGAAACGTGCAGATTTCGACAATCGGACGGTGTCTTTTGAACAACACATCAATAACGAGCATAATATGTGGGACTATCTATATTTCATTGTTCTCATCAAAGTAAAAGATCCAACAGAATTTACTGGTCCCGAAAGTTATGTGGGTGAAATGATTAGAGTATGTTTTTTTTCTCTTCTTTTCTAACAATTTTCATTCCTTGATGATTATGTTAGATGATAAATTGTATATATATGCCCTATCACTCATTCATTCGTTCATTCATTCATTCACTCACTTACATTATCTTTAAGAACAACAATTTGGATTGGTTTCCACACTTGCGTTGTATGTCATTATCAGTGGACGATGGAGAAAGTGAACAGAACGAGATTCGAAATCTTCAAGTGCAATTAGAAACAACCAATCAAATTGTTCACACGCTATCAAAACAACTCACTGAACTACGAGAACAGGTTGGTCTTTGTTTTCCAAATTATACTTCAAATACTGTTTTTTTTTTTTAAGAAATAGAATTCGACAAATCAGTAAACAGAGCTTTCTCTCTGTATTTGATAGTAGTACCTTATTGGCGGAAAAGTGCTCTTGCTTAAAATGATTTAGGTTGCGTGGTAACAATTTCGTCAGCAGTTCTATGCAAGTGTCGCCACTTTGGTACTACCACATTTTTCTTTAGTATAAAAGTCTCTAAAAATCGCTTGAATAAAAGAGACAAATTTTTGTCTCGATACTTCGTTCTTCAAATTCGTTTAAGAGACTTTACTACGGAAAAGCTTTGAGTGGTCAAGTGGTCAAATTGGCAGATCCACAGCCTTCTACTGATCTTTAGCTTATGCTAAGTAGGGTCCGATAAGAAAGATGTCTTGTCTTGTCTAATAGTCACCGTCAATACGGCTTGTTCTTTTGCATTTTGAAATGATGTTAAACATTCTTTTCTCGTTATTCTCATAGATGATTGAGCAACGAAAAAACAAACAGAAGCTTGGTCTGCTTCAACTTCCAGCACATCGACAACAAAGTAGTAACTATAGCAACAACACGGCTGGTTTTCCGCCTCGTCACAATAATGTAGTCTCCTCAGCGACCAATCAGATTACAGTAAATGGTAGCGAAATTGCACACATGCAATTACACTGAGAACGGGGGTAGTTTGTGAATTTATAAACAAGTTCATGCAGGGGTTAACGAAAAACATTTTTACGATTTTTTCGGCAATTTTTCATTAAAAGTTCATCCGAACTTGTTAGAGAATATAATATTTATTCTAAACAACTTTTTGAATTATAGTTGATACCCTTCACTTGGGAAAAAGGGATTTTTTTTTGGGTAATTTAAATGGAAAGAGAAAAGAGCAAAATATATTATTTATTAGGTAGAAAATTTTAGGAAAAGGTATATTTAATACTGGCTTTCTTTTTTGGATAGTAATAATTATTTTTCTTTTGTAATTTTTTGATACACTACTCGTTGATACATGAAGCAATTATATATCTACTTTTTTCCAGTTCTTTTGAATAATGACACCATTTTTAAATAGACATTTTGCTATTGCAGACAAGGGTTGCACGACTTTGTTCCCATATTCTTTAAAATTCTAAAGAATTCATATGACACTGATAATTTTTATAACTGAAAATTTTAAACCAATAAAACACTTTGAAATATATTTTTTAAGTTTTATTTATAAAAAAAGCACAATGTTTTTTGTTTTTCTTAGTTGTTTTTTAATGCCGTTTTTGTAGATTTTTGTTGTGCTTGTTTTGTTTTTGTTGCAGTTTTCATTGTTGAGTGAACAATATGGTCATTGTTCTTGTTTGTTTTTGTTTTGTTTGTTTTTTTAGAAATGTTGTAAGAATAATGTTATTAGAATACATGGAAAAATTTTTATAAATCATTTTTGTAAACTCTTCGTGTCAGATTTAAACTGATTCTCAGTAACTGTTGTATTCTGCATTTTCCAAAAGATTTGCAGAATGCTATCATACTCAACTCACCTCTTCAGTCTATATAAAGGAAGTTTACCTTTTTTATTAGATTTTTTATCGAAATGTTTTTTAGTTTCAGTCAAGCATCTAAGTTTTGAATTTTTTTTAAATATATTTTTTAAATTCACGATTTTTATCAATTCAATATTTACAGATTTACAGATTCAATTTCAATTTAAACTTCAGTGAATAATTTTTCCAGGACATCTGGCTGGCTAATTATCAAACATCACTCCTGGAATTCGCGTTTCATTTTCATTGAATCGTCAATTCTCTATTCAATTTGTTCTACGGTTGTTTGCATAAAAAAAATGAATGTTCTATACGAATTTACTCGATATTCTGGCAAGGTATTTTGGGTATTGATAATTCTTACATAGTCAATTAAGGATGTTTGCTGAAAATAATATTCAACATGTAGAGTCAAACGATAAATATATTTCTTCAAAAAATGAGTTTTTAATTTTTTAAAGAAATTAATTTATCCATCCTTCCAATTTCAGTAGATTTTGTTTCAGTTTTTCAGATAAATGACAGAGAAGGGATATGGACACTGGCGATGGAAGTTTTCTTGAGATTATTTGCATGCATGATCATGTATGTATCCAGATATTGTCGATACTACGTTAGAAAATAATTCTCTGTCTGCCAGCTTCGTAGCCGGACAGCCATCGCTAAAACAAGTTTACAGTAATAACACCAATGTATCTCTATTCATGATATCCATTACGTAATCTTTTCTACGAAAACATCCCCAAAAGCAGGTTGTTAAAGATTCAAAACAAGTGGCAAACACCCGGCTTTTTGAGATGTTTCCGTAGAAAAGATGACGTAATGAATGTCATAAATTTCAAATTATGTTTGGATTTTTCGACCATTTGAAAACCCCGAATCAAGTTTAACAAGGCCCGTTTTACACGCAAATCTCTTTTTCTTTGTCCATGGTTTTAAACCTTTCTGATTCCGTGTTAAAAATTAGAATTTCTTTTTCGCAAGCTATTTTAAAACATGACATCCATTACGTAATCTTTTATACAGAAACATCTAGGTGTCGCTAGTTTTAAAAGGTTTACAAAAAGACAAGCGGTAAACATTCAACATTTTTGGGATGTTTTCGTATTTAAGTATAACGTAATGGATATCATAAATGTCTAACAACTTTTTGATTAAAGTCCCCTGTTGAACAATGGAGTGACGATAAATTAATAGCAAGGGCGATCGAATACTTGCTCCAAGAAGAAGACTTGCATCACTTATCATTACCGCCAAACCTGTCAACGACACCAATCTGCAACAATACAACCAAGACGAAAGCAAAGAGATATCCAAACTGTCTTTAAAAGAACTCGATGAAAACGTACTGGACGTTATTGCATACAAAATATTAGAAGATCTGCATATCCATACAGTATTGTTATTAGTGGATGATGCAGTATGGAAGATGGTGCAACAACATGTTCAGACCCACATTGAGAAGCCGATACTTTGGATTCGACTCATACAATCGATGCAACAGACTGAGAGTCTTCAAAAGAATACGGCAAAAGTTTTTCAATTTCAACTGACGAGTTTCCAACTTGAGATGGAGACAAATATGTTGGTATTTAAAAACAATTCAAATTTTCATTAAATCATTTAAAAGTGTTTTTCAGAGGGATTCCTTTTGGGCCAACTCTGGTAAAAGAGCTGAAAAAGTATAAAGCGGTCATTAGTTATAAGAAATATATACTTAACAACTTCATTTCTCACAGGTGCACGTGGTGCGTAAACACATCTTGCCGTCCCAGCAGGCATTGGACGTTGTTTCGGCGCCAGAATGTTATTCGGACGTTGAAATGGGCTTTTCCAGAAAAAAAATCAATAACCCCCTTGTTGAGGATGTCGATTTTTTCTTAAAACCAGAGCCCTCTGGATACTCGTGCTGAAATTTTCGAACCCCCTGGATATCCTTCAACTTCTTAGCTTTTGAATATCCTCGGATATTGAAAATATTTCGAACCCTTCTGGATATATATTTTACCCTCAACAAGGGGATGCACATTCTTTCTGGAAAACCCCAATAACGTTGTTTGTCTGCTGGGGATGGTGAGCCCAAATCTTTGACTTCGATAAACAATTATTCATTCTTTTTCATTCAGCACCACTACCGATCTGCTCTCCAAAGTCACCAAATCCAAACAAGACTGCGCCAAAAGTAAACAAAGAATCATTAAAGCAGTATTTGAGGACTACCTATTCGATGAAGTCAATACAGTTTCTGATGATAGCAATGGGAAGGTTCACTGTAAACAAAAATATTATTTATTCAATAAACCATCAGAGGAAAGAGGCGGCGAGACATGGATTTAACTTGCTGTGCTGGACTACATGTTGATCTCTAGCAGCCAAAGTCTTCGACGTTAATTTTCTTCTTTATGTTATATGTATTTTGTGCTAAATAGGATTCGGCGCCAGGATTCAAGTATTTCGGGTAAGTACGGTTCAGAAATCCGACATCATTTTCCAAAATAATTCTCAACCTGAAAATTGAAATTGAAAAAATACATAAAGATACGTAATTGAATAAATGGCTATGCCTTTACAACCCTATGAGACTCTTTCGACTTTTTTCTAATAGTTTTGTAACCTCCGACATACCTAGGTACCCCCAGATAAATTTTCTTCATTTAACAAAACCTTCAACAAAGTTTACAGGTACTTGGTTATAAATGGTCCCTTTGGATTGTTCCTGATAACGCATACGGAGGATTCACAATCTGCTCAAATGCCAAAGACCACACAACATGCGAGTGGAATGGAATGGTGAATGAACTAAGACAAGGTCAAGCTGGCGTCGCCATAGCTCAAGCTCGTGATGAAGTCATCGATTTCACTGAAGATATATTTGTAACCAGGATAGCCGTTGCTTTAAAAAACGTATCAGAAAAATTGGAATTTATCAATTGGAAAGTGTCGACTGGTCTTTACTATTTGCACTGCTGGTGAACTTATTGGTGCTCGTTGGCGTCATGTATTTTCTCCAGAAATTGGTGATGTACTTCAATCCTACTTACTTCCTCACTGTGGGAACTATATATAATCCGACCTACGGTATGTGCAGCTATGGTAGGTTTTCCAGAAAATTTAAAAATTCTTTGCTTAAACTGGGGGAAATGATCGAAAAATACACTGTAACGGTTTTTCGGCAAATTCTAAAAAGTCCCAGTATACCGTCGTTTTTAAATCGACCCCCCCCCCCCCCCCTTAACATCCTAAACACCAAATCTCGATGCTTCTATTTTTTATGTCAACCTCGTACCCAGGGCGACAAGCTTTCTGACATTAGCTAGAAACGACGTTGGCTCCCTATTTGTTTTTTATGTATCAATTTATTTTGTATATTTTTTTAGATTCTGAACCCGACGACAGATTTCAAGTACGGTGTTGTAGATTCAAGAGCCACCGGAAACTTATTGAAGTCGTCAGAGAAATGGGAGAAAGCATAATATGGAATTTATCACCAATTACCTTACACTTGGTGTGGCAGATGGTATAGAGAAAGTTAACAGCGGGTAACTTGTTCATCTTTAATAGGATTAAATTTCGCGAGATTAAATTTCACGAGCCAAAAAAGTCGCGATTTTTTTTGGATTTAATTTCGCGAGTCAAGACTTTGAAAATTTTCGCGTGGATTTAGTTTCGCAAATGACCCTAAAAAAGAAATGTTCTGTTTACCTATTAAAGTAACAGTGGTTGTCTAAAAAATGATAATTTTGTATGTTATTTTTTAGAATACTGGACACTTACGTTGAAGAGTATTGGCATTTGGCAGCTGCCCAAAGTAAAAAAGCTGAACTGCGTGTGAAAACATTATAGTCAGGAAAAAATCATTTGTTGTGCCTAACGCTTTTGGAACAAGACAAAATTCCGAGCTGACTGAACTTTTGTCGAACGCGATACGAGAAATCAAGGATAAGAAAGTGATCGATCAGTTGATGGAGAAATGGATAAATAAGTGCCACTGAGCAAAGAGGTTCTCAATTTAAATATGAGTACGCTGGAGGAATGGTGATCCTAATTCTGATCTTCCTTCTCATCACGTTGTTGGTTTTGGTTTTGGAAACTCTTTGGAGAGTTCAGAATGAAGATCAATCGAAAAGAATACAGCAGATTTTAGCGCTAAACGGTTTAGTAAGGAACCCGAATGAACAACGAGATTATGGACCGCCTCCTGGTAACGAACTTGCTTATTTTGACTTTCTACATTAGAGAGGTCTCTTTTCGCCATACTTTCGTATGATCGTCTGGATTATATCTTATAGAAAAAGGGCAAAGTGAGGATGGCTGTAAAAGCGTAAAAGCCTGTAGACTATGCTATAGTCTAAGACGAATTCGAATAATAAAGAAATAAGCTCAAACGCGCAAATTAGCAGTCGGGCG
>JAUJPO010049395.1:0-15644 GCA_032270745.1 Tiaropsis multicirrata
GGTACTACTGATAAAACTACCAGAAAGCCAGAACCCACCGCACGCCATGTTTGTTTTCACTAATTTTTCACTTTCGTTTTCCCGCCTCCTTATTTCTAGTTTCACGAGTCATGTGATGAAGGAAACAAACTGCAAAGAGGTAGAGGTTAGCGCTAAAAAAATTAAACTAGATCGAAAATCTGTAAGAAACACAAAGAATAGTTTGATACAGGATAAGCAAAAACCAAACATCGAAGGAAAATAATAAAAACAAGGAGGAGGAAAAAAGCCGTTTTAACAAATATTCCCCTATAAGTAGGGAAATATTTAAAAAAGGTCTAACTTATATCAAAGTTTAACTTTTTAGAGTTGAATCATTAGTTACCAAGCTATGGCTTTTTTCTAAATTGTTAAATTTCTTAATTTTCTTCCTATTTTGACATTTCCAATCCACAAATATTGTTTTTCAAACCTTCCTTATCATTGATAAAGTCGTAAAACTCATAAAAGAGTTTTGTTGCAATCGCATAGAAACCATAACAACTCCAATCTAGCCCCAAAGAGTCACCCGATAAATAAATTACATTTAAAAACGAACCTGGTTGTGGTGGTTTTGTATCCTTGGTCATTGATAGCACACCAATACTGTTCCGCACATCTTGTTTTGGCTAAAATTAAAATTATATCGATTATTTTTTCAAATACCATTTGCAGTTGTCGTTATAAAGGCATAGTTCGCACCCCCCTTTATGAAGCTCCAGGGTAGGGGTAGTGACCCCCTTCCGAACTATGAAAGGCGGGAACTTTCGGGAAAAAAATACAGAGGAACCGAGGAATCAAACTCAACAAAATTAGACTGTTGTTGGAGACAGTAGAGCAAAGAAAGGTTACCTTTTCTTCTTTGTGAACTTTCTTTGGTTTGGAAGGGCCTGTAAAGAGAAAAGGTCAAAGTTAACATATCTATCCTACTAAAGAAATTGGTCATTGAAATTTCAAATCTTTAGTGTTCGAAAAGCCACTTGTTGAATTTTTGATGCCTAGAACATCTCATTTGGTCTTTGTTTTGCATTATTTCAAATCAAAGATATCTGAATTCAGTAGTAAATTAAATTATGACGGAAGCTTCAGAATCCACAACATACTTAGACATAAAGGTTAACAAAGAATAAAAGACATTTGACATAAAAGTTGACAAAAGAATAAAACATAAAGGTTGACGAAAAAATAAAAGATGTTTGACTTTTGATTGAAAACATAAAATCAAAATATTGTTTCTTTCGTTTATAGCCCTTCATAAATAGTTATGTAACAAGTAAGCTTATGGTAGTTTTTTTGGGTTAAATTTTTGATTAAATTAGATTTTTACCAAGCCCCTCAAAGTATTAGTTACCAAAAAGTCATACGAGTCTTATTCCATTGGTCAACCTTAACCATTTGCAGATTCATGTTTATTGTAGATAGAATGCGACAAACTATGACTACAATAATAAAACTCACTAATAAAATCTAAATGTCTAAACAAAATCTGATTCAAGAATAAGATATGTAATACTTTGAAGGTCTCGAAACATTAAAATACTAAAGATTTACAATGCCTAAGGTATATAATTAAGTTAACTTAAATAACTGAAAATTATATAAAAAAAGAAGTTACTTTAGCATCTAAAACAGTCATATTTATAGAGTCAAAAGTTTTTACAAAACAGATAAATACAAACTTTAACTAATAAAATGTATATGATAAAAACCACAACCATAGTTTGAAAATAACTCCTTCACTTCAGTGTGCACTTCAAAACTGGAAATGTTTGGAATTAAGAGCAGAATTCTTGATGTAAAAAGGTGTAGAAACGTACCTTTTTGAGCAGAAGACCTTGAATGGATTATTTTAAAACTGTGTTGTGTAGATATAAACTGGACACTTATTTGTATAATGATTATTAGCATTACCCAATTAACAAATTCAAAAGATCACACATATCTGTCTAAGTGAAAATTAAAGCCTCAATCATAGAATTGTAATTTGACTTGATTTGATGTTATACTTCATATTTTGCATTTCATGAGAAGAATCTTTCGCGAATGGGCCTTTTGTTAAGAAGTTCACAAATAAAAAAATTTGCAAATGTATTTTCCATGTCATCTTAAACTTAATCAGAAAGAGTGGATCAACCAATACAATGAATTTATCAATATTTTTCCAAGCTTTTAAGCTTTAAAAAAATTGTGATAATAAATTTTCCAGGAGCGACAAAAATTTGTTTTGCAAGAAAAATTTTCTCAAATGAGCCTATTGAGAATTTTGCGCAGAATAAACTGTTGCTGTTAGTGTTAGTGATCATTTTTTTGAGTTCATATTTAAGCACATTTGTATGATAGTTGACTATGACTAAAAGTGAATAAAAAATATTTATATATTATTTATATACAACAGAGATTCACAATTTTTTAATTACCTTCTTTTTCAGAATCAGAACTGCTATCCGAACTTGAGCCTGAACTGGATCCCGAGCTGCTACTTGATGAGCTACCGCTTGAGGTACTGCTTTCTGATAGTCGCGATGATTTTGGTTCATTTGAGTTAGGGTCTAAAAAGAAATGAAAAATTCCATTACATTTTGCATCAGAATAAATTTGAACTTGGATTGTTTGAGGACTAACATTTCAAGGCCATTTTTTATGTTGTTGGATGCTGCCTCTCACAAAAATATGTAAAATTTTGTAAAAAAAAACAGCTGTTTAGTTAAATACAATTATTTAATTCCCATCAGATGCTACTCTGTAAAATATGGCCTGACTTCTGTGACTGTTAATTTTCAAAATTATCAAGTAATTTATGAAGAATGATGGCCCAGGCACTGTATAAAACTTGACTAAATTACCTTTTTTACTAGATTTCTTGGGCTTTTTGGGAGCAACTGCTAGCAGTTTGCCACTAACATCCTAAAGAAGACAAAATACATATCAATTTGAAATCATGCTTCAAGATATTAGAGAGTAGAAAATACCACAGGAAGATAAATATTTGGATCAAACTCAAAAAGGGAGAAATACAGCCCCCTCTGTATCTCACTGTAAAATTAAGTTTTACGATAAGCAACTTTCAAGATTTTAGCAAAAGACAAAAAGATGATAAATGTAAAAAAAGTAAACAAAAGTAAATAAAGTTTTGGCTCTTACCTGCAGCCGTTTCTCCAGTTCTTCTTTCTTTTTGGCTTGCAAAGCCTCTCTATCTTCAGCAGATTTGGGTTTCTTAATTGGAGTCTTCTTCTTTTTAACACAAGAGTTGACATATCTTTCCAATTCACGAAGAGTGGCAGGTCTTAAAGTCTCAAAATCAATTTCGATTTCGTCTGGGTTATTTCCTTTTAAACTTGGCTCTTTGGTTTGAATGATATGTACAACTTTTCCAAGCTTATCACCTGTAATAAAAATGTCTAACTAATAAAAATGTCTAACTAAGAAAAAAGTCTAACTAAGACTGATTTCGGAAAATGGACCAATAACTTTAGCTTTCTGGGATTGAACTTTTTAGAGCAAATTTAAACAATTTAGTAAGATTTAAATATAAAAATTGGGAAAATAAAAATTGGAAACTATGAGTCAATAAAATTTTATTTACCTGGCAGTTTATTAATATCTAAACTAAGTTGTCTTTTTTCATCATATGACATATTTTTCACACTATCCTCATCATCGCTGTCCTCTGGTATTTCCCCTTTCTTTGATACAATTCTATGCAGTAAAAAAAGGAGTATTTATTTCAACAAACATTTCCACTATCCAATTTTCTTTTCACAGAAAATAGCTACACATGAATTTTTAATACGTTTTTGGTGTAGCCTTAATTTACATGAATTACTTTCAATTTTGTTTTATTTTATTTTCTGACAATATACCTGTAGAATAAAATAATTTTCTTGCCTAACAGGATTAGTAACGATTTCTCCATCATCAACTCTACAGATTGAACTTGTAGCAGTTGTATAATAACAAATTTTTTTTGCAAATAGAAACAATAGGGGGAATTCAAGAACATATTTTACTAACTTGCTCTTTTTAGATCTTTCAGCAATTGTCTTTTTCTTTGCAGGTGTTTTGGTCTCTTTCTTTTTGTCAGCTTTTGTAGCAGGTTTTGCACCATCCACAGTCGTTTCGTCATTTGCTTTTTTTTTATCCTTAGTTTTCTTTTTGGCATTTTTATTTTTATCTTTTACTTCTGCTTTTACAGTCTTATCTTTCTTGTCCTTTTTATTATCTTTTTCCTTATCCTTTTTCTTGCCTTTCTTAGTTTTTTCAACTTTACGATCTCGTTCTACTTTAGTTAATTTGGAGAGTTCTTCATGTACAGATATCAATTGTGCTTCTAACATAGCTAATGTCTTTTTACGGTCATCACTACTATCGTTTCCACTATCCGAGGAATCATCATCAGAATCTTCTTCAGACTCTGACTTAGCTTCTATTGAAGCTACTGTAACAGTTGTTTTATTTGAAGACCTTGTAATTTTTGTAGTTGTATTGGTTGTAGATGAGGGGGTTGCAACAACAGATTCAGTCTCTTGTTCAGGTGGTTCATCTGGCATACGAGCAAATTTATATTCAAATACATCTTGTAGTTTTCGTGCCATTTTAACAACATCATGATCTGGTGGATTATATTTATAACAGTTTGAAAATATTAGCCTAACATCAGTAGCAAATTCATAAGGTGTGTTATATTCTCGGGTGTCCATTTTTTGCTGAAATAAAATTTATAAACAAGTATAAGGAATTAATTATTCAGTATTTCACATAACAGTTCACCATAATTCAATACTTTGAGGGAAAATAACATTACTTTGAATATGTTTACAAACCAAAAAAATGAACTTTTAAATATCAGGATTTGCAGAAATTTTAGGGCAAATTTGATGCAAATTGTAGGATTTTTGGGTCATAATTTTGAAAATTAGGACAATTTAGGACAAAATTATTTAAAGTTTTTTACTTCATACAAGTTTGTAGCGCGGGAAGAGAAAAATTTTAAACTACAAAGCTGTAAAACAGTCAAAGTTGTAAATATGTTTGAAATTTTAGGACATTTTCCAAAATTTAATTTTAAGACAGCTGGGAGCTCTGTGTTTGAGAATATACAGTCGATTCTGAAAATATAAATTAGAAAAATCAATCCCTTGTAATGATTTAAAACAGTAATACAACTTACTCTACTTGAAGCCAAATCCATAGGTTGTTTAATAATATCAAGATAGTCATGCAACCCAAGTTCACCAACTGCAACTGGTTTATAGAAAGGCCAAGCATAACTTTCATGTTTTTTCGCAAAGAGTTCTTTTAAAATATTGTTACAGTATTTCAACTGTTCAGATAACTTCCCTTTCTTCTTTCCAGATGGAGGCTGAAATGGAAAAGTTTTAATTTGCAATTTACTTAGATTGACTCAGGACTAGCATCAAGCATTTCTAAATCTCATGGTGGTATTGTGGGTATTGTATAACTAAACAGTTAACTAGAATAGTCATACATCAGAAGAAAATATCAGAGAAAATTGATCAATTAATAACAATGCAAAGCTGTTAGCTGCTCCAGCTAATGCTCCGCACAAATAATTGATATTATGTTTCCCTTACAGCAATTTCTTGTTCCCCTGGAAGTTCTCTTGTAGGTTTTTTAATAGTTCTGTTAGAAGATTCACGCCGTACTGGAATTTTAGCAGCCAATAAAGGAGTTGACAAGCCAGTTGTCGGAGTTGATATTTTCGGAGTTGATATGGCTGGAGTTCCAGGTGTTGTTGTATCTGCTTTCTTTCGTTTTACACCGGATTTGACCTAAATTGTTAAAAAAGTTTGTTTGGATTGCTGCATTGTTGGCACAATTCTAAAATCTCATGTCCTTAAAAGTTTAAACAAGTAATTTCCATCATTTTCCTACAAAACTAGAATGTATCCACCACTAGCTTATCCTTACAAAACTCCAAGAGTTCAGCATTTCTATAGTATTACTACTACTAACCAAACTTGCAGACCGGCTGGGAAGTTTTGGGGTCATCAGATTGGGTGTCATGGCAACAGTTGACGTAACAACAGAAGTTGGACTGGTTGCAGTTAGTTTTTTATCAACTTCAGCTTTTGTCGGTACATCTGGTGATGTTAAAGTTGGTTGCGTGGAATCTAGTTAAAAAGAAATACCTTGCAAATCAATAACATTGAAATCCTATGGAAATGAATAATTAAAATTCCTGGATAAGTGTAATTAGTCATGTACAATTAAACTTTCTACAATCAGTGATACATGAGTAATGCATCTATACTTTAAAAAGATCTCCGATGGAGTGTTTACATCTAACTGAAATAACATACATTTCGAAAGAACATTCAATCACGAGCACACAAACACATATTTTTAAAATTATTAATCATTCATAATGACGTCACAAACATCAAACATAAAAAGAAAGGAACTTTTATCAAGGCATGAACGTGAAAAACTCTTTGTAAAATAAAGTTATTATTTTTGTGTTGCAAATTGAATCTTTAGAATTTCTTTAGAAAATTATCTGATAATCTCTTGAAGCTTGTTTTATTTTTATATCTTTGTTCTATTATTATTACAGACTAGCTAATACATATATTTGAGTTGCGGTCAGGTGTATGACAGACTGCATCATTTGAGGCGTGCAATCGCACGTGCGCGCGCCTACACACTACACACGCCTTAAAAACTTCAGACGTGTGATAAATAGCACGTCTAAAAACCAATCTTTTGTTGAGGTGTGCGACACACCTCAGTGAACAAAAGAAAAAATCTACTTTTTTACTTTTCACAAATCATGTCAAAGGGTGATTGCAAAATCATTTCGAAACTAGATAAGTTTTACTAGGTCAGTCACACACACTGTCAGGCGACCGCAAGTTTAAAAATGTAAAAAAGTGCGGCCAAATCTATTGCAAAAACTTCATGATTTCACTTTTTTCAATAAAAAACGCGTTCTACAAATCAGATACGAGGTTTACATCCAGGTAGTTTTTAAAATAACGTGTTCAACCAATCAGATACAAGGTTCACATCCGGGTATTTTTATTTTCCAAGTAACTCTCAACGTCCGAGGGAATTCCCATTTGGCCCACCAAGGCGCTCTGTTATCCAGACTTAAAACTCACTGTTACAAATCTGTAAACGGAGATGGGCAAGTAAAACTCCGAGGGAATTTCCCACAACACAACTTTTCACTTGTATACACTGTAAAAAGAACCGCAGCACTGGTCGAAAACCGCATCACTGGTCGATAAGTTTTTAATTTTTTTGCAATCCTCAACTAATGAGTCATTTCAATTCTCTGAAACACTTTGAACCTCCTTCGCACCTCCTATTTGCTCAACCTACCAGTGCAACCCACTAACGTGTGTGTACATAACGAACACAATTTCTCACATGTCTAAAATTTTGTACACGGATAATATTTTCATTAGACCATATTGTTGTGCCAGAAGGAAGACTTTGAATAGTCTAAAAAAACTTTTCTAAAATTCAGATCTTAAAATGTTCTAGTTTGGACCCATACTGCTTTTCACTCATTTCACAAAGTTCACTTGAGAAAAAAATAGTATGGTAACATTCAAAGATTTGAATTTACAACCAAAATGACCAAAATTGAACCATTCGAAACACTTGAAACAGGGCATAATTTAAGCATTTCTTCAAAAACAAGTTATGAGACAAGTCTACTTCCGAATCGAGTTAAGATTTGAAGTAGACGGGCTCCCATCTAAAAAAAAACTTAAGGGCTCTCCCATAGTGAAAAATCAGTTTTCGAATTTGGAGATAAAACCTTTTGTTTTCACTTTCTTGACATTTTAGGAACAGACTACTTTTGAAAAATCTTTTAATTCTATCATGAGTAATTAAGAAATCAATGAAGCATGGACCTTCAAAAAACGTGATAAAGACGTTACATCTCGATGGTGAAAAGAGCGAAAATCTTTCTCATCCAATGCGTGAAAAGTTATGAAGGAGTGAAAAACTGATGAAAGACGACTATTTATTTCTAAAATGCAGCTTCAAAACAAGGTAAATCTTCTACAACCGGATGCAAACGGATGCAAAATTTTCTGTTGAGACAATTTTGGAAAATAAACGTTTCGTGTCTTCTGGAATTCAGTTTCAAAATGTTTAATCTGTTGTCAAGGAAGCATAAATGTGATACCACGACGCAACGGGGGAGGGAGGGAGAGAGAAAATCTTAAGTGTCAATATATAAGTGACGAAGCAGGAAGAAAATCATATTATATGTATATATATGTATATATGTAATATATACATTCCTTCAATTTTGCAACATTGTCAATGGAACCACCAGATCATCAGTCAATACGTACACTCAAGAAAGAAGGATATCTTTTTTTTTAAATATCTCTAAGACAAACGTGTTGACAACGCGATATTTGATAGATCAGCATCGAATCTATCGTTTGGTTGGTGAAAGAAAATTGGACTGCCGATGCTGTAAGGAAAACCCCGATATCCGAAGAGACGTCCGCCAAACGAACGGGAAAACACCAGAAAATCCTTATCTTAGGTCAACAATTGTCAAACAACAATATGTATATTGCATCAACGTTTCCCATTTTTCTACTGGTCACAATCATATCAAACATGATCCTGCAGACAGAGCAACTTCCCATTATCACGAAGAGAGAAGCCAACAACAGCTCCAATACAACCAACGTTGTGGTAGGCGGACAAACCGATGGCAAGAAAGGACATTTGTGGTGTTATTCCATCATTGAAAGATTCTCAAAAAAAGTTTGTTTAGGTAATATTTGTAAAGACGTTTGGTTGACACGTGAGAAACTGGAATGCATCGCCATAAGTTATGATGAAAGGAATCGAAAAGTGATTATTCCAAAGAAAGGACAAGTAGTTGTTGTATCACCAAATAAAACACCGAAATAAGATTTGTTTTAAGTATAAAGCGATGCCTTACCAAACACATACTACAGGCCAGGTCGGGTTTGGTACGTTTGGTACGATGTAATATTCCATTTAGCACTTTGAACATATTTTGATAGACATAAGCATCTAGTCACTTGTTTTTATTGATATGACCAGCCCAAAGGTTTTACTACGGTTAACGAAAAGAAAGGGAAGAAACTTAATATAGTTGAAATTTTCACTTTTTTAATATCATCAAAAATTATTGGTTTGGGTTTTCTCCTATATATTCTATCAGATTTTAGAAAATTTATAAGTTTAAAAATATACATTTATTTAATAAAATAAGAAGAAGCATCTGCTTATTTTACTAAATAAATGTATATTTTTAAACTTATTGAATAATGGCAAATATTACTACTAAAAATTAGAATTTTATATTACTGTACTTCTTACTAGTTAGGCTTGTATTTTAAGTATTATTATTTAGATTATTTAAAATGCCAGATTATAACCATTGGTGTAAATATTTCAAATATAGTTCCAGGTGAAGGAAGATAATAAATCAACTTCAAATTTTAAAACATATATGAAGATTTTTTCTTTCCGTTATTTAAGAAGCCAGGCTAGCCCGAAGCTCGCTGATGCTTCTTACTCGATGTCTTTCCGATTTGCTGCTCAATGACAATCAGGAATCGGGCCAGAAGCTTTACGGATGAGCTGAGTTTTTACAAGATTGGTGAAACGGCATTAAATGTGTATTTTTATATACAATAGAAAAATAAATATACATATGTTCCAGAGGTCAATTCTTCTCTCCTATCACCCCTCTTCCTCATACTATAGATTCCCAAGTCCCGAAGGTCCTGAGGTCCCGAGCCGAGATATAAAATAAATCACATTTTCACTCTCTCCCCTTCTTTTTAGGTCCCGTGAAACCCCACACGCCAATTTTATTTCTTGTCATCAAGGTTGTTTTAAGACGGATGAACTTGCAACACTATTAAGCAGCCTCAAATACCAGTAACCTCCAGAATTTTTAAGTCACTATTGGAAGTTTTGTGGAAAAACTTTAGTCAATTTTGTCCGACGAAGATTTTTCGATAAGGTATTTAATTTAATCAGAGAAGAAGGGGAAAGAAAAACGACTCCTCTATTCAGCAACAAAAGTTGATTCTATTGAAAAGAACTCTTTGTATCAGTATTGATATTAAGAAAAAAGGACGCCCCGCCACATTATGAAAAAGCTTTAAGGAAGGTGTTTTTTTGTGGTGAAAATTCTTAACGTTTTGGTCGAAATCATCCTAAAGTATTCTTATTAAGAGTTAAGGCTATTTTTAAGCTCTGTTCAGTCTTAGTTTGAAAAACGCCAAAATGTGATATAGAAACCATTTAATTAAAAGACAAAAAATAATACGAGCTGAATTAGCTTGAGAAAGTATTCAGATAGATGTATTTAAGAAAAATTTCCAAAAATAAATTTGAGCTTGAAAAAATATATTCTTAACTTTTTAACCAATTTCGTCATGCATATTCTTATAAAGTGTATTCTTATAAAAAAGCATGCAACTCTGCTGCAAGAATGTCATTTCTAACATCCAAAAGCTGATTTTTCTTTACCAAATATGGTATATAATTTCTCAAAGAAAAACATGCAAAGAATGCTTTCAGATTTTCGAAAACAAAATTTTTATCCTTCATACTCTCACGAGGTGAAGTGTATCTATTTTTAAGTTGAGCTTAACTCCTAAGAATTCCTTTGGCTCTCTGTGTTTGCCGACTCTTACATGTTTATCTGGCATTACAAATCAAACTATTCTGAAAAAAGCTTCAAGAGCCTAAAGGCACAGGACCAGGAGTCAAAGATATTTGGAACCCATCATCTTGGTATCTTGATAAGACTTTACACAAGGAGCTCCTTTCCTTCAAATTTGTATGTCCAACATCTGAATTTTATAGACAATCAAGATCATAAATAATGGAATTTTCTTCTATGAACTACCACTGGCTCCTTTCCTTCTCTCTCCCCCCCCTCATTGTTGATAAGCTCAGTAGCAAATGTGTACTAGCAAGTACTAGTATAAATACTACAAAAGCTGAAAAAGATGTTTGTTCCAATTACTTATGGCCTTGGTTGTTGCTGCCAACCTAGTACCACTTTCAAGAGCAACGAGTGGGGTTAATAAGAGTGAAGCTATACTGTGTTTTTGCTGATTTTCTGCTATTTAAAAAAGTCTACAACCTTTAGTCCGACGTTGCAAGGTTGAGGTGGGATGGAGAGTGTCGCTTTTGCTCATATTCCTTATTTGGAAGTCAACACTCTCCGTCAATTTTTTTGAGTATCTTCTGCATCCGCCGCTCTGCCGGATATCTATGGTTAGAAAAATATATATATTGCTTATTAAAAAGATGATAATCTATTCCAGTGTATTATACATGTACATTTGAAATTTTCCGTAGATATTGGGTCTGGTACATATACTAAACAATCCATTTTACTACTGCCACGTGCCACAATTCAAAATTGTGTAGGAATTTGACAAGAGTTCAATTGGTGTGGAAGTTGAGATGAAACATAAACAAAATAGCGCATATCATTCTCTCTCCAAAAATGTGGCGACTGCTGATAGATAAATTATTGTCTGGTATTTCTCACACCTCATAAATACCTAAACTCGAAATTGAATACCAGCTATCAGAGGAAATATGGTATCTCCGTCTTGCTACGTCTCTCCCGTCCTCGATAGCATTATTTTTACATCATTTTCTATCAAATTCTCTGATAGTCCAATATAACTAGAACTGACTAGAAAGCCATTAAAGGACAAATAAAAGAATTGTCCAGCTTACAAAATGTATGTATATTATTTCTGAGAATGGGCTGTACTAGAAAGAAAAAGTGCTTGGGGGAATGTGTCCGGAAGTAATGCGGAAATGGGTCAATATTCTTATGAAAAAAGAACGGAACGGCACGAGAGGTTTGGAAAACTTGTATCAAAAGTGAACATAGCGAGAGGGTTGCTAGCGTAGCGTACAGTGTTGAACCAACGACTAATTACCAGTCCAATCAAAATCGGAATCTTTTCAATTAGGGATTTAACAATCTATCCTTCTTTGTTCGAAAGATTAATGGAGTATGATACCCATCCATAAGAGAGATATCAAAATTTTAAATTTTTTCAATGGGAATGGGGGGATACTCTATGCTAAATTCTTTGGCCGAGGACTGGTTATTTTTTACCGATTTCTCCAGTAACGGGTCCCATCCGGTCTGGGATATAGGCGGTGTTGTTCCAGAAAGACTCCTGGCATGGACGCGCCATCTAAACTCTTAGAAAGAAACTAATCATATGCAACCAGACAAACTAAAAAGTGCCTCGAACGCCCACGCACACTACCTACAATATCACTAAGAAACTTCGACGACAGGATAACTTATTATATAAAAACAATAATGTCACGTCGACACTAAAAGTCATCCACTTTACAGGTAATTTTAGATTTTCTTTCTAAAACAAAAGAAAAGGAAATTTTGGATTCCACGACCAAAAAAAGTCATGACAGAAAGTTGATTTTCGAGAGCTCACTTCAAAGCATCAAAGCATTTTCAACATCTACTTCATTTCAACAAACATATCTAGTTGGAGTTTAATCAGCTTACTTGTAAACAATCGGAAACTTTTGGGAAATTCAAGAGTTTTTTTCTTGCATGATCTTTGACGTCAATAGAATTGCAAGCACTTCTGCAAGCATATGCAAAAATGTTTTGAGGTAAACTGAAGCAAGTTTTTCTTTAAATGACTCCTTGAAATCAAATCATTCCCGGGTACATTTTGTATATGTCTAAGCGGACAAATAAGCGAAACCCTGTCTAGGGGTTAAAATGCAAAATGTCCGAGGGAAAACTCTGAGAAAAAGCTTTTATCCCCCACTCCTCATTTCTCTCGTGTATAATCAACCCAATGAATGAATGAATAAATTATTTGATTAAAAAGTAGTTCCCCTCAGTTTCAGATCTTCTTGGAAGTATCCTTCTCGCAACAAACAATGCATAATGCACTATTTATTGAGGAGACATTTCGCAATACATATTTACCGGGGGAATTTACAACACGTAAACAGAGATGCTTTAAAGGATTGAGTTTCGAAAAAGTCAAGGAGAATTCTAGTCAGCATTCTTGAAATTCTTCAAAGAGGAATCGGATATCCGAGGAATCGTGCCTTGCGTATAATTCCACAACCTTGTCTAAGTGACCCAGTGCTAAAAATATCTAGACTAGCAAACGTCTGCTGGTTTTCCTGAGTCACAAAACTTGTTAACAGAAACTTTTCTTAAAACGGTGCGCTTTCTTCTTCTTCTTCTCTTTTCCAGTGCTCACTTTTTTCCGCCCTCCACCCATGTACCGCCTTTTTTCGATTTTCGAGAGCTCACTTCAAAGCATCAACATCAATTTCTACTTCAACAAACAAATCTAGTTGGAGTTAATCAGCTTACTTGTAAACAATCGGAAATTTTTTGGGAAATTCAAGAGTTTTTTTTTGCATGAGCTTTGACGTATATAGTATTGCGTAACTTCTGCAAGCCTGTGCAAAAATTGTTTGAGGTGAATTGAAGCTAGTTTATCTTAAATGACTACTCCCTCTCAGAAATTACTTTTAAGAACATTCAAAATAATAAAATAATCACCAAGTTTATTGGGTTTTCTTACCCTGGGGGAGGGGGATGGGTTGGGGCACTCGATCTCAAAGCTAATACGTTCGGACAGAAATTTGGGTTATTTTAATTTTTTAATTTTTTTGTTTAAAAGTTGAATACATGAATACAAAGAGGATAGCAACGAGGCTAATAAAATGCAACTCGTTATTACAATTTTTTTGTACAATATAATGTTTTCAAATGAAACCAATACCACTGATATAAACTTTGTAGTTTCTACACGGACACGATGTAGGCCTCCAATGCTTTATTTATTTTTTAAACTCCTTTAAATCATCAAACTCTTTTAATTCTGAAGGAACTAGCTCCCATATCTTAGGTGGAAGGTAGGAAAAAGACTTCTCTACGTTAAAACAGTTCTTATAGGTTTCCTAACATAGAACCCTTACAGTACAGTGGAAAATTTAACGAGAAAAATCAACCCTTGCAGTGCACTCTTTGCCCATTTCCCCCAGTTTTAGCAAAAGATTTTGGGTTTCTTAAATTTCCTTACCCTTAAAGTGCACCTGGCGTTTGCCAGAACCTTGAAAAACCTACCCTTTTTGTGGTCATGATTGTTAAGAGTTTGCAACATCTGGAATGGAAAGTTGACTATTGTGTATTAAACTATCAATCAAATTCATTAAAATACCCCTACCAAGCTTGTGAGTGCCTCATATGCCTCGTTTTTAAACACATTTTTATTAACAATAGGTTCATCTGTTTCAAGGCTATGGTTACTAAGCAAAATTGTCTAGTCTTTTTGAAAATTTTAGAGTTTAAGCCTTATATAAGAACCGAATGGCATATGAAAATGTGTACCTTATCGGACAAATAAATGTCGGACAAAAGTGACGAAACTTTGAATAATTTAGTCCGACGAAAAAAAAGTCCAAACAATTTTTTTTGCAGTGGTCTGAAACTTGGATTTGCTGTAATGTTAACCTTTACAGCGCCCTAACTTTTTTGAAAAAGGCAAAAAAAATCATCATTTTTTTGTGGAAATTTATTCTTTCAAAGGCTATTTCTCAACCACGACAAATGATTAAGGTATCAACTTTGGCATTGTTGGAAAGCTCTTTTCCTCAGCTACAAAAAAAAGCGGAAGTTTTTTCCTTAAATCTCAAGTGGTCAGTCAGGAGTTATGACCAAAAGACTGTCTAACGGTAAAACGACCTTTTCAAAACGTATATATACGTATTCTGCTTGGAAAAGGTTAATAGAGGCCTCCAGTCACTCCTCAATTCACGCAATGACGCAATGACTATTTCAAAATTCACGAAATCCTGGTTTTCCAAAATCGCTGAAAAAATTGGGCAAAATTTTGCAATTCACACATTTCATACATCGCAAATTCTGCATCACGCAAACTGCTGGGGGAGGCTCTTTCAGTTTCGGAATCTGCTCAAATATTTTGTAGTGCTGGAGAAAACAAAGTGATAAAAATTAATGAAGATGGGAAAATGAATATGAGCTGCTGAAAGGGGAAAACATCAAAAATCAAACCTTAAAGCCTTCGATGACGTTTTACACGAAAAAACCCATACAAAATTTAGACACTTTTTTTACCTGAAAGGGCTGTTAAAAATTAAAAATTAAAGATTCTAAGTAAAATGTCAAAACCCCTGATTTTATCTCTTCTGCAATTCAATTTTAAGGAAAAGACGCTTCGTTTTCAGGGGGTTATTGTTTTAAAGTTTTAAAGTTCTTATGTAAATATAAAGTTAAATTTAGGTTACTTGAAGTTACTTGAAGTTACTTGAAATTGATTTTCTTCAAACTTTGAAATCACTCATCTCGAAGAGACCGGTGAGTAATGTCCGCCAATGAGTTTGAATTCGCTCTTCTTAGGTCAGTATAACCTAAAACAAGAGGTTCATCGTTGGCAGTACACAGAAATTTATCAAGGTTACGTTTAAAAACCTCCTTTTTACAATTCGTCAAATTTCGGAGGGATTTCAGTAGACAGTTGAAAAGTTTTGGACCTTGCATCCGAATAGAAGCATATATTCGACTCTGAAAGGGACTTCGTTTGATC
>JAUJPO010049406.1:0-15643 GCA_032270745.1 Tiaropsis multicirrata
AACTGATTTTACTTTCAAACATTCGCACGTCTAAAAGGATTGGGGCGTGCGACTCATCGCACTCCTAAATGGCTCAAAATTTTGATCTAGGCGTGCGGCTATCGCACGTCATCTTTTTTCTTATGCCGAAGCCTGATAAACACACGAAGTCAATTTGTAAACAGACTACTTAAAACTAAAGAACTATTTGCAATACTAACATATAAATATAATACTAGGCTGAACGTATGCTAAGCTGAAACTTTCATATTTCAATTTAATTTGAAAAATCTTTAGAAAGGGTGGGGATCTTTTTTACCAAGCCCTCCCTTTTACCTATAAACAGCACAATTTCCAGGTTTTTCCTGACCGCTGGGAGCCCTGCGTAAACCTCCGATCCTCCCTCATAGTTTGCGAAAAACCCTCTTTAAGGAGTGGGTATCAAAGTCTCACAAAATAGTTCAGATAGTGTGTCTCCAGTTTGAAGAATAAACCGAACAATTACCTTTCATTCCTGGATGGAAATTTTCGCTGATGTAGCTGTTCATTTTTCGTAAAGAGTTTTCATCGTCGCTATCGACAGAGGACTGGGGCGAGAGCGGCATGTGCATGTTGGCCGGGTCAACTGGGAACGACTTTGAGCGCGTGCGTGACTCCTCATTGTCGGTATCGCCACGGTAACCTGAAATAAACAATAAATTCAGTCTCCACTTAGTGAGATCAGCATGCACATTTCTCTGTTCTGATTGGTCTCGGAGATAACACTACGTAAGAAACTGACATAATGTTATCTCCGAGACCAATCAGAACAGAGTAACATAAAAGGCGAGAGCTGCGCTGGGCTTAAAGTAGTATTCTCAACAAGGGGAAAACGCGGGGACCTCGAGAATCATCTCAGTAGGAAATCTTGCAAGATGTAAGCGGATTAAAAAAGAAAGAGTTGACTAAGCACTAAGTATTTTGTTTTGTTTTGAAGATAGCAAATTGATTGATTGATAATAAATTTGACGGAAAGTGCGTAGGCTCTTTATCAACAAGAAATGCCTTTGTCATTTTCCGAAATGTCGTTGGCGGAAAAATAATAATTTTGAAACATAAGAAACGAGGAACTATAACAACCAGTAAAATATTTATAGGTCCTATTACTGGGGTAGATGTAGACGAAACTGATTTTAAAATTACGCGTAATATAAAGATCAGTAATCAAAATTAAAACGAAGCACATATTAAAAGACAAACGTCATTAACAAAAATTAAAAAGGGCTTTCGCTTGATGATCAAAGAATTAAAGTTATTACGAACGAGGGGGCGAAACGTTCTCTTTAAAAAGATTATCATGAGAACATTAAAAATAATGAAGGAACTGCTTTTTTAAAACGAGATCTGATCCAATTTGAACCCGATCTTAAATTTGATGAATTTTAAACAAACTTCCAGAATTACTTAGATTTGTTTTTCAGAAATACTATGAAAAATGAAGGCAAAAGAAGCGGGGTGCTAAAAACAATTTCGAATTCGTAGATTTTTATGTTTTTTTTCTCTCTCTTGGGAGTAAGGGAAAAAGATGAGACGGGAGATACGAAGTAAAAGAAGAAGGGTAGGGGGGTAGACCGAAACAGAATCGAAGTATAAAAACTATAGATGATTTCGCCGTGTCGTTTATTGTTATACAATGTTATGGCTATTTTACGTTTGTTAATAAGCGAGGTGTTAAAATCTAGAAATTTCGGGCAGTCATTTGTAAGGCACAAGATAAAACACTTTTAAATGAGTTTTAGAAGTCATTCACAGATGTGAAAAAATGATAGACTGGTAAGTGCCTTTGAGAATTGGAATCAGATTCAGAAATGTAATCAGAGCCATAAGTAAAATGTAAATAACATCCGAAATCTAAATCTACAGGAGTCAAGATAAGAGAAAGTAACATGAAGAGGAAAAAGTTCCAAAAAGATGCGTAGAGAGATTGAAAGAGTAGCTTCATGTTTCCCCCATCGATTGGGAAAAGAGGATTCAGACTTTAAAACAAAAAATAAAAATAGGTTGTTTATGATATAAAAACAACTGGCAAAAGTGTGTGGTTACAAATCTTCTCACCGACCACAATGCACCTGTAAAACCTGTCTGTTTTTGTAGAAGATAGATTCTCTCACTTGATTTTGTCAGACTTTTTTTGTAAGAATATGACAAATTATGAGAACATGATAAAAGGGAATTTGAGCATTTTTAAATAAGAAAACAGAAAAGTTTAACAGGATATTTTAGGGATTCAAGAAGGTATTAGCTTGAGGAGGTTTTTTAACCATGATAATTTCCCTTTCCCTTTCCCTTTCCCTTTCGATTTCGAATGCCACGAATCACGTTTATGTGGAGAAAGAAACCATTAAAAATTCTGATTTGTGTAATAGTGAACATATCCCTCTATTCAAAGTATTTCCTGGAACAAATTCCGTTGACGAAAAAAGAAAAGAAGAAAAGAAGAAAAGAAGAAACAAATTGACCGAAACGACATAATTTAGCGATTGTGATGATACAGAAAGTAAATTAATAAATTTGTTCAAGAAACAAGCAAAATTAACCTTTTTTCCTTTATTAAACAAGCTTTTGAATGGGGCTTCCTTTTTAAAATTTCAAAAATGACAGTTGGCATCCAATGATTTTCTTAATAATTGAATCGGCAGAAACACACACACATTGGCAGAGAAAAAGTTACATAACACGGAAATCAAAACAAACTGAAAACAAATTAGCTCTCTCTCGAAAGAATCTTCATAAAACTCTGGACACATTTACACCTTTTTCAGAAGAAGTTATTCAATAACCTCAATACCGGATGCTTTTCAATCAATTCGAAACACACGTATTATCACCTCCCGGTGTATACAGAGCTTTACTCAAACTAACTGCAATATTATCACAGAGCTCTCTAAAAAGGATGTCAAGAGTCTTGTGCCAAAGACTAATAATTCCATAAAAGTATAATGATAGTACAATAATGTCCGATATTGGACCTTTATTAATGTGTAGTACGTGTGTGTGTGGTTATAATGATATGTTAACAGATATCACGCTTTTCAACTATACAAAACAACTTCAAACTTCAAAAGACTACACACATAGGAAGAATAGAAGTTGTCACAGTCACTATCAACAAATTGCCCACAAAGAAAGATCTAACTGGTCAAAAGGACAAAAGAATACACATGGGAGTGATAAGAAAAACCATAGGCGATAGAACATGCCTGTCTCCTTATTGGGGAAAAAAAGATTAAGAACAATGAATCTTGAAAAGGAATCTTGAATGACAAGAGTCAAGGGTGAGCGAGGGTAGCCATCAGTCCACCTCTCTGACCGAATCTCACAGGAGGAACCACGTGGATCAGCCACATGTGTACAGAATCCATTCCCACATAGAAATTCACGTGGAGAGTTGAATCTCTGGCAAGAAACAAGCAGCCTTGTTAACTTGTCAATTATTTTTATGGTACAACAAACGACTTCCTTCGAAATACACAACAAAGGGCCAGGCTTAAATTATTACGAGATGACTAGAAAAGTTACAATAATAAAACATATTCTTTCGTTAACAACATGGGTTCCCAAGAATCGGGGTGCTCGGGGAAGATTACCTACATTTGATTGTATAAATGAAATTAATTGTAATTAAAAGTTGACCTTGATTAGCATAAAATGCTATTTTGTAACATTAACTTTAAATAAATAGATACATGCATTCATCTCTGGTAATTTTGTCTTAGTACATGATTTGGGTAATCAAACGAAAAATTAAAATAATATAACATACCTTTCGTGACAGGGTACGTGAGCCCAACCGGTCCATTATCAAAAGAAGTGCTGATACCAGAGTCAGTATGAGCGAGCGGAGGTTGACCTTTGAATCCGTTCGGTGCTAAAGTCGTTTTATAAGACAGTGTGTTCGTGATGGTAGCATGAGAGTACTGTGTCGTATTGCCCCATAGTTCACAAGCCGACTTGGTACCACTCAAGGGCGAATGTTGGTTAAATCCGGGCGGCGGACGTTGGCGTTTTTCGCGCATCTTTTCACCGCGATCTTCTAAGAGGCCTAACCACCAAGTCAACGAGTTTCGTTCTTCCGGAACGAAGGCTGGGTGGACTAAAGCTAGTGATAATAACTGTCTGCATTCCTCCTCGTGGATTGAGTATTCGAGCGAGTGAGAGAGGATTTTGGGTAAAATGTTTAAGTATTCGTGGCGAACTTCGTCGTTCCCAGGATGCAACAGCGGCAAGTGTAACAACAACTGTTGAACGGCAATCTCTTTGCTCTCGTGACACAAACTTTGTAAGAATTCTGTAAAAAAATGAAAATGAAAAAAAAAATGTAAACAAAATTAACGAAAACCTTTATAAAAATAATGTCCTGGCAAATGGGCAAATATAAAGGCTATGATGTCCGATTACCCTTAATTGAATTGGGGTGGGTATTCGACTGTTAAAAAAGGAACTGTTCCTTTATTTAAGGGTCTTTATCTCGGTCTTGCACCGCTGGGGTTTGTGGTAATGGTGTGTGTGACCTTGTAGCGCCAGCTTGAAGTGCTCACTCAGATTCCAGCAAAATGCACATAATAATGCGTTCAACGGTGAATATTGCTGAAATGTTACAAGAACCTTAACAAATGTCCTTAAATTTTTCATTTTACACCCACACACGCTATATAGAAATATTCTTTTTTGAATTAATTTTTTATAACAATAACTAATGAGTTTGGTAAAATATATATTTGGAAAGGTGTGGGTTTAAGTATTGTTATTTTTTTATGCGTTGAGGGTCAACAAAACAAAACATTCGTGCAGAAGTGCGTAGGACGATTTATTGATGATAGGTAAAATAAAACGCAATTAAAGAGAAAGGGGAACATATATTTGTAAAAACATGGCTCAATAAACTTCTGGCTCTCTCACAGATATCTCAAATTTCTTTGTCGAACAAACAACACATGAAGAAGTGATACAACGATCACATTACACAACCATTCGTTTCAACCATCCACTTTCTGAAAGTAAACATTATCCAATAATGCACGCAGTGTTACACGTTTTTTTTTATTAGAAAGAACATTGTGGACGGTAGGACCCCTTCAGATGTTCTTAACTTTTCTCAAATTCAAGACTTAAAAATGTTCTTAACATGTTCCTAAATTTACTGAATAAGAGTCATTTTAGCGGTTTTTCGAGATTTCATTTTCTTCAGAAATCATCATCATCAGAAGGTTTAAAAATATTCTTAGTTTTTTGGCTTTTGTAGCCTCGTGTTCTTTATTGTTTGTTCTTATATAATTTTTTTTTACAAAAGCAAACCTTTGCTGTCATCATTCAATTTCCAAAACATCTGAACATCATTATTCTCATCCAGCAGTATCATTTGCACCATTATAGGATCAAAATGAAAAAAAACTGTTTTCAAAGTACACAATTTTAAAGTGGCAAAGTTTTGAGGCTCAAATTTTTCATTGCTCACAAAACATTTCATATCAATAAATATAAGAACAAAATAAGAACGATTTGAGGCTGAAAGTGCAAAAAAAAAATAATAATAATTTGAGCCTCGGCTCAAAGTTCATAGCTGTTTTTAAAAGTATGTATTAGCACCATTAAGCACAAAGGACATTTTTGCATTAGACATAATTCAAAGTATCGAATAACAAATTAAACCATAATAAATATGCACCGAGAACACACTGGAATTAACGTAGAGCTACATATTAGGTAAAATACAATCACAAAACAGACCAAAGCAAATGTCAGAACAATACGAACAACACTTTTTCGATAATCGATATAAAATAATCAAAGACTGGACCATACTAAATATTGCCCCTTTCATATTTATTATGAACTCAATCACTACTGTACAATAAAAAGGAGTGACACAAGTGGGTACTTTTAAAAGTAGAACTGGATTTCTTTTGTTAAACTTGGAGAGAACAATTTTGATTCCAGTAAACTGAAACTAACTTACCTTTTCCGTTTGCTTCTTCTTCTAAGATTTGTACTTCACTAGCCGAATCTCTGAATGTGTGGTCCAGCACCAGCGATAAAAAACGTGCTTGAGTGGGACCCAGTCTCTTGAGTAGAGAATAACAAGCGATCGTCTGTTCAATATCGTTCCATTGGTCGAACCATTGGGCCACCGTGTTGACTTGGTCACGAAAGATGTGGGCTGGTTTCATGACCTCATTGCGGGTCAAGAGGCTGCGTGAGTGAGTGTGGTGATCAGGCTACAGAAAAAGAAACACAAAGACAAAATAATTAGAGGTGACATGGTTTTATACGAATTGGAAGTGGAAGACTATTCTAGCAAAATAAACTTTAGTAGTTTATTTGGGCCTCTGTATACAATTCAGTTCGGATCGAAAACGGACGAAACTTCCAATTGATTGAGATAACCGGCAACCGATCCTATATATACCATAATGGTCATTTTTAGCTAGTAGACGTCTGCTACACAAAAATATGCCGTTGCTACCTACTTCTAACATGGCATCAGAAAGAAGATTTTGTGTAAAAAATAAAACGTCTCAAAAACCAAGACAGCTTCTTTGGACAAAAAACAAAAACACTTTACAAATAAACATTGAGTTGAGAATTATCAGGAGCAGCCCCTAAGACAACCCGGGAGAAACGAGAAACGCTGTAATATAAATAAACAAGGCTAGAGGAGGGGTTTCTTACTGCAAAGTGGATTCTCCTATGCTGATGATTTTTGCTGACCATGTTTTTATGCAAGTGTTGATTTGTGTGTGACTTGTCTATAGAGTGCAGTGATTTTCCTTTTTCTTTTTTATTTGACAAAAAAAATTATTCTTCATAAAACTTTCATGATTTGTTTCTTCTTTATAAAAAAAAATGTTAAAACTATTTTATTTTATTTTATCTATTTAACTCTTTGGTGATAGAGAAGAGAAAGGAAGAAGAATTAGAACATACAAAGATAACACACTATATTATTTTGGTTTGGTCAAAAAATAAGAAGCGCAGATTTCCATATGCTCTAAAAACGTATTATATAGAGATACCAGGATTTATGATATACAAAACACGCAGCATAATATTCATTACGTAATCTTTTCTACGGAAACATCCCGAACAGCCCGGTGTTTGCCACTAGTTTTATTGTTAAAAATTCAAAATTAGTGGCAAAGACCGGACTTTTTGGGATGTTTCCGCAGAAAAGATTACGTAATGGATATCATGAATAGGAAAGGTGAAGCCAAACCAAAACAGCCAGAAAAAAATCCTTATCATGAAAGAAGCACGCAGATCAAACTTCTCAGTTTCGTGTAAGAAGTTATTGAAAAATAAATACGAAGTTCAAGACGTAGAAGTAGCGGAGTAAGAAGAATCACTTCTCTTTTTCCTCTTCTCATATCCTTTTCCCTTCATGTGATAATAAGGGGTGTAAAGAGAAAGAAAAAAGAGCGCGGGGGTGGATAGCTCTAGTGCATAATATCTTATGTTGACTAACTAAACGAAAGGAAGAAATCTTTTGGTCGAAAAAAATGGAGAAAAAAAACCCACTCAAGGTTTTTTTTGACTGACAAAAAAGAATAAAGATAAAAAAACGACGTAAGAAACAGAAGAAAGATAAAAGTTTAGGAGATAATTTTTAATGAAACAAAAACGCATTTTGAAGGCGTTAAGTAAATGCATGTAATGATTTATACACACATAAAAAAAAAACAAGTCAAAAAAGTCAAAAATTGCACAGCGAGAGGGCATGGGTGATTGTGGTGGTGGTTACAAACAAACAAACAAACTTTTAAAATATAGCAATACACCGAGACAGATTTTCTTCTTTCCTATTTTCCTTTGCAAATGATGTTGAACACAGTGTATCAAAAAACCGAATAATACGACGACAACAACACACAAAACAATAATGACACTGGTAATAGGGTAGGTAGTAGAGTAATTAATCAATACCTTAATCACCTGGCAAAGTGTCCAAGGCAACAAAAGAAAAAAGAAAAAAATATATAATTAACATTATTGTAAACAATAAAACAGACTGGGGAAGTTGCACAATGTTGGTTTCTATTTTCTTGTTTGTAGCGAACACGATACATCGTATTCAATTGCATTCCCCAAAGGATAAGTCAAAATTAGCTTAAGAACGATAAACTTCAATTTATCAGCATTTTCACCGCAAGAAGAGATAAATCTTGATTTATCAGGGTGGGTTTGTTATCCAAAGGAAGAGTAAAAAACACGTTATAATGGTAAACTTTGATATCAATATCTGATCAATGATCTTTTTTAGACAATAGCCAAAATTAAGAACACTTCCTAAAACACGGCCAAAATATTTTATGATATCTCTTATTTTATGAAATCCAAGCCTCGAAATGTTCTTAACATGTTCTTAATTTTGCTGAAAAGAGCCATGTTTTGAAGAAATTTGCTTCCGAAATTACTACCAGATGGTTTGTTCTTATAATAGAATCATAATGAAACTCCCTCTCGAAAGTGGATGGAACAGTTTCAGCACCTACACTTTTCCCCCAACTTTATTTTACAAATCTCAATTGTTTTCTTCCTGTGTGTCCATTGGAAACAAAAATAGGAAGAATTGGTAAAAATTTTAAAAATATTTCCCAAGAATGGACTCTTAGATGTATCTTAATAATACCGATTTGATGAAAACTAAATCTTTTGTTTTTACAAGAGCATTGCCAAAACCATTTTATTCATGTCATAGTACCATTCAGGGTCTAGTCCCCCATGCCTAACCCCCTCCCCATTTTCCCCACCCTGGATCTTTTAAACACCTCAGGTGACTTTGCAAATATTTACCGCAACAATAGAAGTTATAAATAACGCTTCCTGTGATATGTATCTCTCGTAAACTTCAAAAAGGAAGATGGAGCCATTTTACATTTTACTAATCTCCTAAAATTGTTCTTCCTCCCATAAACTTGTCCTCGCCCTGGGTGTTGGAAAAGGCATTTTTCCTCATGTATTTTCCCAGCTACAAAAACCATTCACCCCTTTATATTATCAAAGGACGTTGGAAAATCATTATTTTAGGGAAAAAAATTCTAAATATCTGTGTCGTGTTTGAAATATTTAAATACTCTAAAGTTGCTTTGTTTGAAACCCACAATCATAAGCGAAGTATTATACAGAATTGCATTGCACCATTGAAAAGAAATAATCCCTGAATCCAGTAGCTGACTGGATTTATCAAAACATGAAAATGAAAATGAAAATAGCCATTTTTAGTCAACTGTTTTTGTGGCTCCATATAATATTCTAATTTTCGAACCTTAGATCAACCTGTTTAGTAAAGTTTGGGTTAGAGACAACAATAAAACGAATTGTTTTGAACCTTTTTCACTAAAAAGAAAAGGTTAAACCTCATCAAGTACGAATACCTAGTTGTTTTGCCATAATTACAGTATAAACCATCAAATTACATCATTTCAAAGGAACATTAGAGCGAAAATCCTGAATACTCAAATTCAGACAAAAAGAACTTTGGCCCAACAACACTCTGTCAATTTTCGTGCTAGAAACGACCTTTCTCTTTGACTCAGACTTTGCATCAGGCTACACAATAAAGTATAAGCTCGAACATTGCAAAAAAGCAGAACAACAACACACTGTTCAAGAAACTAAAAGAAGAGGGGGAAGTTGATGAAGGAGAAACAAGTGTGAATATTGATATGTACTAACTAAAACCATTCACGTTTTAATCAAACAACAAAAACTATTTTTCTAGTTTCTTTTGTTGTTGCTTGATCATCCAAAAAACTTCGAGAGAAGTTTCTACTGAGATGGGATAAGGACATCGAGAGGTTTCATCATAAACAAACTTTTATATAAGCACAGTCCTTGAGACTTTTCTCCCCCTCGCGTAATAGAGATCTTATCATCAGGGGTAGGTTTATTTGAAAAATAAATTGGGAGGGGGAGTTAAAGAGTTAAAAAAAGGGTTTACATTCCGATTATATGTAGTCCAAGCACGAATGAAAGAAGAAAGTGGCTTAAGAAAAGACTGTTTTGATGAATGAGAAATGAGAGAACGTCAGCAGCAAATGATGACGACCTTAGGATGAATTCTTCATAACTTTAAAAATAGAAAAACAGGTTGTTTTAACATCCAAACAACATTATTTCAACGTCAGAACGTTATTTGGACGTTGAAAAAATTGTGAAACAACGTTACGTGCCTCCTGGGAGTGAGGTCTTTGCAAGAAGACTTTATTGCCTAAACGTAATTTAGAACTAAAAAACTCATTACATTTAGAGCTAAAGAAACCTTTAATCAAACAACCAAATTCTATAGTGGCATAAAGTCCTATATCCTTTTAAAACATGAAAATTCTTAGTATGAACTTAAACATTATCCCCACCTACATTATATGGAGAGTATGATGGGGATAAGGAAGTTAAACACGCACGAGTATTAAGAAAGCATTTTGCCATGAACCGTTTTATTCAAAAATATCATCATACAAGTTGTGATCATTTTCTGACTTGCAAACGTTTTTAATTAAAAGGGTTTGAGTTAGACAAAAGCAGTGCATACAAGTTGGTGCAAATGAATAATGTGTTGCTTCATATAAGAAATAATATGGCTTTTTATAAACTTTCCTATTTAATAAGATGGAGCAAACACACAAAACAACAGTGTGACTTCGCCTTAACCCTCATCTTTGTATATTGGAAGTTTATCGTGGCTTAGATCACGAGATTTAACGTTTGACTACGTTTCGAGAGATTTTTCTCCCATCATCGGGGAAATTGAAGGTTCTCGAAACGTAGCTAAAGGTATAGAATCTCGTAATTGTAAGCCACGATAAACTTTCAATATGTCTATTACTGGGTGGACAAACTCAAGCGTTATTTTCTCTCTATACTTAGGTTACAATCAAGCTATAATTCTTGGCTAACTCTGCTTCACGTTTAATTTTGCTTGATACATCAAAACACAACAACACAACAACAAGATAACACACATGACATGATAAAGTGTAGTTGACATAATATTTATAATGATTATCATATTACGACAATGAATAAGAGAAAAATAGTATATAAAAACGATAACGAGATAATAGAACAGAACACGGTGTAAATGCTTGCACACATTATTATTAAATACTGGGAACATTAATTATCTGCGCAAACGTTGATCAGCGAGAACTAAAGGGAGTTAAAACAAGAACCAAAAAGGTTAATACTACTGTTTAGATAAGTAATACCACATTGCATCAAATTATCTCTAAAAATCTAAAATAAGATTTATTATTCCAATTTATTTTTAAGCTCTCTCTCAAAAAAGAAAACCTTTCCACATACGTAACACGCACAGAACAAGAAAAAAGAGAAAAAAGTTTTCCTGAAAAGATCCAACTACTTATACAAAACGAATCTATCTACACTTATAACACAACCACCCACACAATGTCGTACTACACTATACTTAAACCAACTTGAGAAAATAATAATAAAAAAAAACCTTTTCAAACAAAAACATACACACAAAAAAATACAATAAAAATGTGGGGGCCAAAAAAGCACATTCTAGTCGAGGAAAAAGAAAAGAAAAAAAAGATAATCTTAATGCGCATACCAGAGAAAAAAGCACAAAGATCGCATAATTTTCAACCATAGCCATTAGCATAATCAATTTGTTAGATTGTTTCATAATTCTGACGCCAGTCACGTGCAGGAAAACACCCCTAACTGTTCGCTTGGTCATAAGAATTAATAAACCCCGTTGGGGCTTTTCAAAGCAACCGAAAAGCCATTCAGGTTTTATTTGGTGTTGTCACAGCGGCAATCAGTAACGCAAAGATTCTTCAAATAAGACTCTACGCGGATATTATGTACCGGCATATAATTCATCTGCCAAATTGAGACCATGTCGTTCTTTAGTACAAAAGTCTCTGAAGATTGCTTGAATAAAAGAGACTAATTTTTTTCTCAATGCTTCGTTCTCCAAACTCGTTTAAGAAACTTTACTACGGAAAACTTCAATGGGCTCAATTTGGCAGCTCCATACCCTCAAGGTTTTGAATGAAAAAAACTTTTTTTAGCTAGCCACGAAATTGTACAACCCTTCTAAAGGGGCTACATAGAAACCAAACTTCAGCACAATTCTTTCAAAAAAACCTTCTTGCAATTATGTGGATTTTCAAACCCTTAGGAAGGGACTTGAAGTAATATTTCATGATTTCGCCAACCCTTAATGTGGGGCATCACATCGCCGTATACTCCCATTTTAAGCTGGAAGCTGCTTTGTCATACAATAAAACACCACAAGATAAAATTCAAGATTCATAACTAATAATTTTTTCGCATTCCAAAATCAACAAAACACAAATAGAAAAATCAACAGCTCCACAACGAAACACCATCACAACAAATTGAGACAACAAAGCAAGAGAACAACAGAACAAGACACAAACAATATAATTAGAATCAAGAAACTAAAACATAACCGAATCGTGTGTCATGAGATGGTGATTCAGTAATTAGATACCATTAAAAAAAGCAATTTTCATCATCCCACCCGATTCGTGTTTTCCCATTATTTAGCTAAATGGACAAGATCACGTGACGTGGGTTCAACAAATTTAAAAAAATGCCATGTCAGCAAATTTGAAAGATTTACGAGGGCTGTGCTAAGCCATTTTTTCTCACCCATCCAACGATAAAGAGCCATAAAAAAAAATGTTTAAATATATGTATTATAATTCGTTTTCCAATTTGAGACCACGCCAGTCCTTTAATAAAAAATGTCTCTAAAAATTGTTTGAATAAAAGAGACAAATTTTTGTTCTACAAACTCATTTAAGAAGAGATAAAAAATTGAGTGGTCTCAAAATTGGCAGGTCCACGACCTCTTAGTAATCTTGCTGGAAATCAATTGTTTTATTTGTTTTGTCAATATTCAAACACAAGTGATGACATTTTCTTAAAATCAATGGTGATAATGGTTCAATTATTTTCAGCAGATTTCAGAGCCTATATTTTGGTTTGCATCTAGTATAGGACTCACCAGTATGTATTCTGAACCCTAAAAGCTGGCCAGTAAAACCTGTAATATATGCGAGAGTCAACCTTAGTAAGATTAAGGTTATTATTTATTTAGCAAAGGTTATGGTAAGGTAATATGGTTAATATGGTAAATTTCAATACTATAGTCTCCTGTTCAAAGCGTCAATCTTCACTAAAGAGCTAAAGAGGCACCACAATAAAACTTAAAATTGAAACTGGTCATTTCACCAGCCGAAAACTCTTTCAATATTTAATTATAACACTACTTTTCTGGCAACATTTAAATTGAAATCAAATGGATACGTCATTGAATTTAAGCAAAAGGGAAAAAAATGACGTCAACCTTTTATTAGCAAATGGTAAAAGAGAAGTCTGACAAAGACTGCGCTTTGTATGTATTCCCGTAATGTCTTATTATATCTATCAGTATAATTACGTATGGGAACATGTTAATTCGACAACTATAATTATATTCCAAGTTTTCGTCAAAAAACTACCATGATACCTGTTCACTGAACCGTCACAGTTCTTCGACTACGGTAAATTCTGGGCACAACACTTACTTATACTTTCTCAATAACCAGAATGCATTGCATTACGTCATGATAAACCGTATTATGCTTATAAAAAAACAAAAAACGATAGGATGTGTGGAAATGCGTTGGCTGCACATATTATACATTATGTAGGATTTATTGTTAAAATGTCTTTAATAGATCTTTTTAGAAATACCTCGGCTTTTTTTGCTGCTCATAACAACATAACTTTATTAAATTTAAACAATGGGACGAACCATGCTGTGACTTGGGTCATCATGAGACACCCACTTTCTAAAATTATTATTGTCTTTTGAAAAAGCTTTCGTTTAAAGTAAAGATTATTTCAAGAAGATCAATGATAAGTCTCTGCTGCTCCTCGCTGCTCGGAGGTGGAAAGAGATTTCGTAGGTTCTCTCTTTGAACAAAATTTGCATGAATCATAACATGACTCAACTTCCTCTTATACAATTTTAAAAGGAAGTTATAACAAAGTGCAACAACGACCGGTTGATTATTGATTACCGTTTTCCTTGTTCATTCAATGAAAATTTGAAGATAATTTTTGCCATTTGAATTTTCTAACAAACAATAGCCAATCAGAACCGAAGAAATCTTCCAAAAGAAAATATTCATAACAAAGTATAACCACTAAGATGATTGCGGCGTCGAGTGCTTTTATAAAATACTTTTCTTTTTTATAGACATTAGTATGGAAGCCGAGAAGGGACAACAAACTTCTTTATTTGCTGACATTTTTTGTTTTTTTACAAACATTTTTCTTTTTTTTTGGAATTCTTTTTTTGGAATTATTTTTTTTTAACTTATTTAGTTTTTTTGGAGGTGACAAAAATGTCCGACGAAAAACTTGTCCGACGAAATATTTAGTCCGACAAAAAATTTCGTCCGACGAAAAATTTCGTCCAAACCAAAATTTTCCCTAAATGCATTTAATGTGTGTAAACAAAAAAAATTTTTTTTTTCTACTTTCTTGCTGATAAGAATGTCCTTAATTACGCAGATGACACCACGCCCTTTGTAAAAGGTGATTCTTGGGAACAAGTTAGGGAAGAGCTCAACAGTGGCACTACTGTCATATTTGAATGGCTCACACATAACCAGATGAAAGGAAATGCTGAAAAATCTGAGCTAATTGCAAATAATACAAGTAAAGAAATATTTGTCACGATCCAAAATGAAAACATCTTTAACAGTCAATCAGGAAAGATACTAGGGATGACATTTGATAATTGTCTAACATTCGAGCCTCATATAGATATGATTTGCAAAACAGCAAGCCAAAAGCTAAGTGCACTTGCAAGGGTCGCACCATACATTAAGGAGAAGAAACAAAAACTTATGAATTCGTTCTTTCGTAGTCTATTTAACTATTGTTCCCTAGTATGGATGTTCCATACTAGACGACTAGAAACAAAGATTAATCACTTATACGAACGGTGTTTGAGGCTCGTATACTCTGACAATACATCAACGTTTCAAGAACTTTTGCACAAAGATGACGCAATAACTTTCCACCATAGAAATCTCCGGTTACTTGCCATTGAGATTTTTAAATGCAAGAAAAAACTATCAGACCTGACTAAAGAAGTTTTTATTCACGATGAAAACAATAAGAACAAACACGACAAACACCTTATTACTTTAGATCAAGAGGGATAAGAACTGTTTTCCACGGGCAAGAATTATTATCATTTTTAGGACCGAAGATATCCAAAAGAATATGTGGCATTTCGCAACGATCGATCAGATTCCTGGGGAGGAGTCATTATCATTGTCAGAGACTTCAAGTCAAAAAATAGTGAATGTATCTCTGTCAAGATTGAAACTTTCCAGAAATCGGTTATCATAACTTCAGTCTACCGAACACCGAACACCGAACAAGAACCAAAACCATATGGAGAACCTTCTAACTGACATCAGATCCATCATTAACAGACACAAAACAAACCCACACTGGATTGGAGGCGATATGAACTTACCTGACACCGATTGGTCAACCAACAGTATCACAAGCCACCGTTATCCAAAAGCCCTTAACGAATCTTTTCTTCAAATGATGGAAG